>JAVJIF010013783.1:0-72295 GCA_038442645.1 Agave tequilana
GTCAGGTACTGAGATGGTCGCCGACACTTCCGGGGCGGGGTTATTATTGTAGCAGCCTCCACTACGACTAGAGTAACAGCAAACCTTGCGACATCGGGTTCCCCGGTCGAGGTTTGAACTGTACTGCCTTCTGCGTCAATGCCTGCCGCAGGATTCTCTGCTTGAGCTACTCCAGCACTCTCTGCAAACCATCGAAACATCAACCATGACAATAAAAAGGAGATATTCAATGCATCAATATTCTCTTACCAAGTTGAGGGTCTGAAGATGGCACGTTCCTGGATAGGTCATGTGGGGTTGAGGTTTCCCCAACCTCAACGGTTGCACTTTCCTGAGGCATCCCGGTAATGGGAGCCTCAGGGCCCTCTTGCAGGGCAAGCTCTTGAATCATCTCTTCAATATGAGAAGAGGTGGTGGCCTCACCGTCGACAGCCAGCCCTAAAAATCAAAAGTAAATGTCAGAACCCTTCCCTAACTTGAGAAGGAGATGGTTCAAGAAAACAAGAAAAGTACCTTCGGTAGCTGCAATTATTGCTAATGGTGAAGCTGCCACAGGGTCGAGTCCTTGTATCTCTATCTCTAAAATATTCCAAAATTTGCTCGTATCAGGAAGAGCGGGTTCGTCGCCAAAATCAACTTCTTCGCCAGAATAATATCCATGTTCTTCGGACGATGAAGATGACAGTTCAACACAAGCAGGCTCAGCAATCGAGGCTTTACTGCTGAGCACCCCAGTAGTAGGGCTGGGATCAACTACCCGCGAGCTGGGCATCAATACAGTAGGAGACCCAGGCTGTTGTATTTCAGCCCTCCTCTCATAAACTGAAGAAGGCCCGAGCTGAGTTGAAACCCTTGAGATTTCAACGTTATCCCTCCCTACCAAGTCAACTTCGGGTTGCTCAGCCTATTCAGTTGTGGCGGGTTCATCTGCAAGTTCCCCTTCTTCCAGGATCATGGGGCCCCTGCTGCGTAGACTGCGAGGACGAAGAGGGGGAATCTCCTCTTCCTCCTCCTCTTCATCCCTCTGCTCCTCAACACCAGAAGGGACGACCTCGGACATTAAAGTTTCAGCCTCCGAGTCTCTCCTAGCCTTCTTCGGAATAGGCTCACCTTTGGAAGTAGAGCCATGGGAACGCTTGGACACAGCCTACCAACTCTTTTTAGCAGGCTGCTCCTTAGGCGCTGCCGCTTTCGGTCCCACCCCTGCTTCCCCTCCTGCTTCTTTCTCGGCTGCCTGGTACTCCTCCATACCTCGGGCGCGTTTGTTGGACTCCAGTTTGTCCTTATAAGTCGCCTTAATGCTCTTGATGCATGAGATATTTATTGAGAAACCTGGCATCTTGCTAGCTAGGGAGTACCAAGTACAGAAGCTAAGGCTAGTGTAACAGTTAGGCGTCTTGTGAGGCAAGCTGAAAATAGTTTTTGTCCCTCCAGCCACACTATAATACCATCCCCGAGCACCTTCAAACAAATTCCTGCCGAAGGAGAGTTTGGCATTGGGGTTACCGCATATAATTGGTCATAGCCGAATTGTCGAGCAAAATGGCTTGGCATGTAAGGCTCGATCGTACAAGAGTTTCCTTGCCGAAAGAGCAGATATCCGGGCCGAATATTAATTATCCACCAGAAGACTCCCGATGGCAACCTTGTGAAATCATCTGGTCCCACAAGGTCAGCGAATTTATCTCCGTAAGATGCACCGGCAATCTCGGGGAAGCAACAGTCGAGTTGGTAATTCGAAGCGTTCAAAATACATTTCCGAACGTAGAACGTATAGTAGCAGGACCAGCTTGAGTTCTCCAGCCTCTGCACAAAAGGGACAACCCCTCGGATAGAGGCACCGCCGTCATCAGTGAAGGGTAGTGCATAACGTACCAAGCCACCAAGTACGTATATGGAAGCTCGATCCTGGGGTTAGGGGTCTTTACTCTTGGCCTTCCCTCCGAGTCAACCTCTGGTCTACCCTTAGAGTCGACAATCGCCTCCACTTGGCACAGGCTCTTAACTAGAGCCCGTAATCCACTTTGAATTCCAGCCACCATTGCTGGAAGGAGGACGATAGACTTGCCATAGGCTAACAAGACCGCCGGGTACACCACATCGGCGACAATTACTTCATGTGGCAGTATTGGCACCACGCAGCGCTTCAGCCATAGCATGAGAAAGCCTGCCAATAACGCTCGGTCAAAAATGGGAACTCGTGCTTGATGATGAAAACTTTCAAAGACCGTATCAGGTTTGAAAGTATCTTCATTTGACTCCGTGGTATAAGAGCTCGCAGAGGCGTCAATCCTCTCAGCAATTTCTTCATCAGTACTAGGAGCCAGAATGGTCATTGGATGATCTTTCTCAGTTATACTGTTGAATAAGTAACTCGCCCAAGACATCTGCTTGACACCCCTAGTCCTCCAGGAGGTTATTTGACCGCAGATGTGGAAGTGACACAACACTTCCCAGTATGTCTCATATACTTGAGGGCTCTCCTTCTTCAAGAGATGAAGTTCTTCAGAAGTTGGAACGTATTCTTCGTAAGGGGCGTATCCCATAACAAGCCCCGAAACTTCATACAGCTCATGAAGAGCGAGCCCCATCTCTCCGGCCGAAGTAAAAAATGTCCCCGTCAAAGGATTATAATGCTCCAGGATACCGTAGAAATTATGGGAACTTTGCGGGAGGCCATACTGCACAGCCCTGACCGAGTGATACAGCCCCACCTGTTCCTGCAGAGCTCTAAGTTCGACAAGGACAAATCCAACCATCCTGCCCCACCAGGATCTGTCGGAATAATGAACCCACCCAAGCGGGCGGAAGTCAACGGGAAAATCACCCCTAACCTTCATGAACTGATTGATGAAGGTAGTGCCGAGCTGAGGGGTTTCCCCTCTCGGATACTCAGATCTGACCAATCCGGGAAATAAACCAAAGACCTCTTTCCCATGGCCGGCAGAGTGTATTCCTTTGGCACCTAGTATGCCGAGAGAGACACCGGAGACAAATCGGGAATGATCCCATTCCATCGCACGGTGAACAGACATATGCTGAAGATAAGATAGAGGATACATTCTCTCCCTATTGGGAAGAAAGAACCTCTTGTCCCCTATCTGACGGAGCCACTTATAATCTCCATCATGAAAAGTCCTATCATCCTCGTCGATGTCATCACCAAAGAAGAAGACAGGCTTCTGTAATGGAGTGCGCGAATCTGTCTAAATACTCCGTCAGAGATAATTTCCTGGAGGGTCATCATACTGGCCTTGGAGATCTTCTCCTTTCGCTCCTTCGACTTACCAGTAGTCACAGGAGCAGTTTTTTGCAGCACAAAGGTCAGGTTATGATCAGCGCCGCCTACATGCCCAAAGTGGCACTTTTTGGACAAAGGGTTGGAGGAGTATCGTACTACAAAGAGAACAACACTTAATCAGAAATCTGAAATAAAATGATTAAGTGTTTGAGACTCAAATGCAGGAATGAATCCAAATGCGAAGATCATCAAAATCTGTGTCCAGATTCAAAGAACGCGAGATTAACATGAAGCCCGCACTTTAAAATTCATGACTTAGGAAAATTTTTAAGTATCGGACTCAGATGCGAGATTCATTAAAACTTGCGTCTGATCTTATAAGACGTAAGAGTCGTACGAAGTCTGCGTCTGAACTCCCCACACTTAGAAATATTTTGAGCATTGAGTCCAAAACGCAAGGCCCAACGAGGCCCTACATTCAACAAACAGATACGGGCTCAAGTGGATAAAAGATGCAGAGGTCGTCAAACCTGCGTCTTGTCTATCAACTCAAGAACCGCGCCTGAAGATCAAACACGGGCATGAGCCCGCGTTGGCGGTTCACATTCAAAAGGGACTTAAGAGTTAAAAGAACTCTGTAAGCCCCTTCAACGGCGGAAACCAAATCCGATGGTTTTATTACGTGAAATAGGGGCTTCCTGTATGGAGGAACCACCTATTTGGGTCTCAGGAATAACAGCCTTCGAAGACAGAGCAGTATGCTTAGCTTTTGGTGCCATTGCAACCGTGGAATCGGTGTTGAAGATGGTAGAAACAAAAAGAACAAAGCCTCGAGCTTTTCTTAACCCTAACAAGCCCAACGAGAAGAAGAGTCTAATGATGACTCTTGAAAGACTGTTGTCTTTTTATAGGCACAGCGATTCGCAGAGATACGCGGCGCTTGGCCCGACGCCTAATCCCTGCCTGATGCGTGGCAAGCATATTAAATGCAGCGCGAAATTCGCGCGCCAAAAAGAAGATGTCCCCTCAAGTTTACTGGACACGTGGCAACGCGCCCACAACACGGATGCGTCTTCAACAGAAAAAATCGCGTTCCTCCGAAGGTCGCGCCTTTTTAACCAAGCCAAAGCCGCGTCTACTTCACAGAGCGACAGCCGCGTCTTCATCCCAAAAGACGCATCCCTACAGAAGGCGCGTCTTTAAAGCAGCATAGCCCCTGCGTCTACAGGACTTGCATCCAGTCCTTACTTCTGCAATTCAGTTCAACAGTACACTGGCACAAGCAGATGACTGTTTACCCCTGGTTCAAAGTACACCAACAATAAGCTCAGAGCACTGGGGAGGTCTAGACGGTGTATCTAGATACTCGCCACGATTATTTCTGGCAGCTTCAAAGGGTTCCACAGTACACTCACGAGACTATATTTCAGACAAGATCAAGCTCAGAGCATCTAAAATGATTGTCAGTCCAATCATGAGAAGAATGAATTCAACTAGAGTCCAAAGTATTTCGAAATCTGTCCCAGTCAACCGCGGAATATCGAAAACTTTGGAGGGGTTCTGTAGGCTGTCTAAAAATTACTGAAGACAAGTCATCAAAAAGCAGAGTCCAAACTCCAGATGCAGGACTAATCATAGCCATCATTACAGCACCAAGATGCGAGGGTCGAAACCCGCGTTCAGCATCACTGCAGCACCAAGACGCGAGGGTCGAAACCCGCGTCTCAGCATCACTGCAGCACTAAGACGCGAGGGCCGAAACCTGCGTCTCAGTATCATTATAGCACCAAGATGCGAGGGTCAAAACCCGCGTCTCAGTTATAATTACCCTTGTTATGGGGTCAATCACTGCCCACATAACGAGAAAGTTAACCCCCATCATGGAGCGTTTTTAGGGGGCACGTTCACCCCTAAAACCTCTATAAATATCCCCGCTTGCTATTGAGAAGGGGTCGGTCGGTTGATCAGATAATTCTTGGAGAGGAACTTGGCCCGCGAGCTATAGAAGCCCTGAGACTTCCACCAAAAGAAAGAGAGTCCAGCTTTTCAAACAACTTACTGCGTACAAGTTAATCTTTGCTTATAATCTCTTTGAGATTCCTGGTCGACAGGAGCTGTGTTACTCCATCTGCCATCCAAAGAGAAGATCCTCAAGAAGCTTTGACGTTCACCCGATCAACAGAAAACAAGATTCACTTTTCACCGCTACCTCAAGAACCCAGCACAAAACAAAGGGGAGATTCAAGTCTCAACATCTTCTCTCTCTTGTAGTCAGAGTGTAAATCCACTGTAATCTTTCATTTAATTCAAGGAAATTTTACAAGGAACCTTCTCCCGTCAAACAACTTCTACACAAAATGTGGGCATAAAGCAAAAACTCCTCTACACAAGAGGGAAGACAAAGCAAAAAAAAAGATTACAACACTTGATGAACATTAAGATCATAAACTAGAAATCCCACAATACAAGATCCTTAAGGATAAATTTGGAGACGAAAGCTCAAATTTGTAAGAAAACAAATTTTTTTTGAAAATGAAGCTCTAAAGAAAACATTAAGAAAAATATCCATGAAGATATAGAAACTTGAAGCTTAGAACTTGTATATTACAAAACTAGTTTTCTTGATTTTTTTCCAAAATTTTTTCAAAACTTTAATACAAATTTTTCTTAAAATCTTATTAAAATCTTATCAATTTTTTATAAACTCTTACCAATGACCTCTATTTATAGGAATAGGGTAGAGATGATTAGGGAATTAATCTAGGTTTAAAACAGTTGATAAAATACTAATAAATAGAAATATACCCATTTGAGAAAAGACAAAATTGTCAAATATTCAAAATGTGGCCATTACCCAATCTGGGTACGCTGGCGGTCAACCGGCCATACCTAATTAAAAACTAGCAATTGCCAGCAGTCGATTGGGCGGTCGACCGTTGCCCATATAGAGTCCTGAAAATGGACACAGTCTGGCATTCGGTCACTCGGTCGACCGCCCAGAAAGCTAGAACTGGCTCAGTCAATCAGTCGATCGCGCGGTTAACCAACCATTGACTGAAGGCAGCGTGCACATACTTGTGTACGCTCGGTGGACCGAGCGGTCGACCGGCCAGGCCCTCATAACCTGATTTTTTTTGTATTTTTAACAACTCTTTTTAAATCCAAATAAGTTTTATAAAATCTATAATTCTTATAAATATATATGAGCACAAATGTGTGTGATAAAAAATAAGCACATATTGCAAACATGTGAACTTATTTTTGAGATATACAACACCATCTTGAAAACATGAAAATTGTTTTTCCAAAACTAAACTATAAATTGAAAAACAAGTTTTTTTTTTCAATACTTGTATAAATACAAAAACAACTTTCTCAAACTCTTTTGAAGCACCAGTGTGTACGAATAGGATCCGATACATATATAAAACAATATAATCTTATTTTTGATAAATTAACTCATAAAAGCAAAACATGATTTAATTAAATCAAAACAAGTTAAACCGAAACACTAAAACTATTGTTCTTGAAAATCAATATTAAATTTGTGTCTGAGCTTGTGTAATCAAGTCTAATCTAAACTTCATACAAATCTAAACACCCTTACAAACTAGAGTCTTCTTCTTGATGTGATCGATCTCTTCATCTTGACTCGATCTAAATGTGATTTCTTCGAGCTAGACTCCTTTTTGAGTTCTTGATATGTTCTTTATGCTTGAGCACTTAAATCAATATGGGTTAGCTTGAAGAAGTTAAATACTAACTAAGATCTTGATTGAATATCTGAAATTTAATAAACACAAGATCATTAGTACTATAACTACATGAGTGAATCATCATCAAAACTAGAGTGATGAGCTTTGGGCCAACACAATGGGCTTCAACAGCGAACCTAATAGCTTCACCATCTCAATGTCTCCAGCGACGAAGCTAGTAATTTTGTTGGCTTCACCAAGTCATAGCTTTGCCCCACAGGCAAAGCTCTAACCCAATGAGCTAACCTCGCCGGAACCATAGCCTCTCTTCTGGGTTGCAAAGCACATTTCCATGACTTTTCAACAGTCAAATTCCCATTGCTTGTGCTATTACTTACTTTAATAGGTTCAAACACCAGAAGTAATTCAAAGTATTTTGAAATCAGATCTAAGTCCGTTACGGATTTGTGAATTGAAGGGGGTTTTGTTGACACTTCTAAAAGACAAAACCCCAGAATCTCTTCAACAAGTCTAGATGATGTCTAACTTGTCGACATTTTCAAAAGACAGGTCACAGACAATTAGACAGATAGTTTGAACTCAGGAAAATTGGCTAACTCAAGCTAAACTGGTTAGCTTTGTTCAGAAGCTTGGAGCTTAGCCTCCCAGCATGCTAGCTTCGAATAGAAGGTTGGATCTTATTGTCGCAGCAGGCTAGCTTCACTCATAAGCTTGGAGCTTAGCCTTTCAGTAGACTAGCTCCACCAGCTCATTAGCTTCGCTCAGAAGCTTGGGGCTTAGCCTGGTAGCAGGCTAGCTCCGCTTGGAGATTAACCTCACAAAAAGCCAACTCTGCTTGGAGCTTAGCCTCGCAGCAGGCTAGCTCCATTCGGAGCTTAGCCTCGCAGCAGGCCTGCTCCGCCAATCATGTAGCTATGTCAACTGGCAAAGTTTCAGGTCGCTTTGATCTTTTTAACCCCTGAGCAGGATTAGTGGGCTAACTCTTACTAAATTAGTGGGGTTAATGGCCACTTTAAGTGGGTGATTACACCCCACTATATCCGCCATTAAGTGGAGGCAATTAAGAGGGTTGTGCCTCTCTAAAAAGCCAAACGACTGTTCTAGCTTCGTAGGAAGCTGCAATAGGCTCGCGCAGAGCCTGACTAGCCTTGCCTACAAGGCTTTAGAGATTGTTTTCCATCAGCCTTTGCTAATTTTCTGGGGTCATTACTACTGCGAGGCCTATAAATAGCCCACTAGCAAGCTAGAGACATGGCTAATGTGAAAAGAGTGCATAAGACACATACACATAGAAAAGAGATTTGCTCTCTTACTTTCAAGAGTTTAGCGAAAACTTTCTATCATCCTTCAAGGATAAATTCAGGGTCCTAACACCCTAATCTTTGAAGTTTCTAGGAATTTTCAGAACCAGGTGAGAAGAAAAAGACTTGAAAACTCATTGATCGTATCGTCAAAGGAATCTAGTTATCGCGCACTGACCATACCCCTATCATCATATTTCCTCGGATTCTTCTTTCTCTAGGTGAAAGAAGAACTAAAAGGAAGAAGAAGAAGAATACATTCAAGTTCTCGTTGGATTATATATATGTTAGGATAAAGAGTTGTAATCCTCATCTACAACTAACAAGATTATAGGAGATAGAAGTTCTCGTTGGATTATATACATGTTAGGATATAAAGTTGTAATCCTCATCTACAACTAACAAGATCATGAGAGATAGTGTTGCAATCCAATAACAACTAATAAGATCCAGATCAATCTTTTGAATTTCAAATCAAGATTATCTTATCTTATCCTTATAAGATCTTTTATTAATCCTTATTAGATTGCAGTAGGCTCACGCCAAGCCTGTCTAACCTCGCCAACAAGCCTTTAGAGGTTGTTTTCATCAGCCTTACTAATTTTTAGGGGCAGTTACCCCTGTGAGGCCTATAAATAGCCCACTAGCAGGCTAGAGACAAGGCCAAATGCGAAAAGAGTGCATAAGACACATATGCATAGAGAAGAGATTTGCTCTCTTGCTTTCAAGAGTTTAGAGAAAACTTTTTCTCATACTTCAAAGATAAATTCAGGGTTCTAACTCCCTAATCTTTGAAGCCTCAAGGAATTTTCAGAATCAGGCGAGAAGAAATTTCTAGCAGAAGACTTGAAAGCTCATCGCTCACATCATCAAAGGGACAAAATGAGATCGCGCTGACCAGACTCTTACTAGCACACTTTCCTAGAAACTTTAGAAGGAATTCTTGTAATTTTTATTTCTTTACTTGTAATTCTTCTTCGATACTTAAGTTTTCTTTTCTGTGGAAAACAACAATATTTTCGTGTTACTAAAATTACTGAAAAAATATTATTACACGGTAACAACATAATGCTTGTTATACTGGCATCCTGTTTTACTGACATTATATTATATTGATATCATGTTTATAATGTTAATACTATTACCGTTACTATCATCATATTATCTTAGTAATTTAGGTAACATTGATATTTATTAATCTTTGTAATCTAAGTAAAAATAAGATTAAACATCTTACACCATTAGCGACTCAACCTGCTTCCCTTCTGCCTGACCCGAATGCACTTTTGATGTTGGGTTTAAGTCACCAAACCCAACTTCAAACCCAGACTCATTAAGCACCAGCTTGTTTTCAGACCGTTTTTCAGCTATTCGAAACCCGACGCGAGCAATATTATAGGCATTGGATCTGGAGAGACCAGAGCTATGCATCCACAATAAACTCAGTGAGTGTTTTCTTTTAACATTTTCTAAAAAATGTTTGACTATGATTAATTAATTTAGTTGTTTATCTAATAATTACTTATTTCATTGCTTATTTAGATTTCCTAGCATGTGAAATATTTTAGAAATATGTAAATTGTTATGAATTAATTTCTAGAATAATATTTGGTCTGAAATGCTTATTTATTCTAGTATATAATTATTTTACATGTTCTGAATAAAATAATTTAAAACTCAAAAAATTATATTATCTTGAATTATTAAATTGCCACTCTTTAGAAAATGATCATAACAGTGAAAACTCAAGAAATATCATATTATTGTTTTGAGCATCGCAATGACTCTCATGAATAATTGAACCAAGGATTTATAACATTTACGTGATAACGATATTGTTCGTGTTACTAAAATTACTAAAAAAATATTTTACATGTAACAACATCATCATGTTATACTCGCATCCTGTTATATTGATATCATGTTATACTGATATCTTGTTTACACTATTGATATTGTTACTGTTACTATTGTCATATTATCTCAGTAATCTGGGCAATATAAACATTGATTAATCTTAGTAATCTAAGTAAAAATGACATTAAATAACTTACATCAACATTGGGGAAATTGATGGGGAGACGGCGCTGTATTTTGGGTGAACCTAGAAAAAAGTTGTACAACCGAAACAGGGTTACACTACAGGGTTCTCATAAGGTAACTGGCACCCATCATATTTATCTTGTTATACATATTATATGACTACCTAGCGATAGGGCCTGATTCAGTGCGAAGACTAGGTTGTGGTCCCGGGTATGTACGAGACCCACTTAAAAAAATAGATAATGTATCTGCCAATCAGTTTCAAATAATATAGGACCCTTTGACATATATAATAGGTGTAGCATGGGATGCATTTACTGCATGTGACAATTGGTGTTCGCTAATATAACTAACAATAATAAATCATCCATAATGCACCGTGAATTAGCATATGTTCACCTGATATATATGTATGCTATAATAGACACCTGACTGTACACATAATTCTAGTATAAATTGTCCTCATCATAGTTTATTTATATTCTGAAAGTCATTGTATTTGTAATGTATCAACTGCTATTATATTATATTAAATTAGATTATTACTTCTCTCATTTTATACACTTACTGGGAGTTTTCAGACTCCCCTAGATTTGCATATTCAGGTTTAGAGATATATCATTCTATTGATTAGGTATCTGAGAGGATCAAACGTAATACGAGGAGTTTGCAAAGTAATGGTAGGAGCCTAAAATTTCTCTCTGCTTGATCATCTAAATCTTGGTATTATTCATGTCATCTCTTTATACGTATTGAATTTTGCTTGTCTATCTATAGATTGGATTCGATATTGTTCTATTTTATTTTTTATAGAATAATGTTATCATGCGTGAAAATTCATTTATATGTCTTATTACAGTGGTTTTAATATTATTATAGTTGATTTACATAACTTGTTCAGGTCACATGAGGCGTAGCGTGTATACGTGGGGTATTCTCCTCGCGTATATATGTTGTCGACTCTCGTCGTGTCTCTGCTTCACTATATTTTGAGAAGCAGGGGTGATATTATCACCTGATATTTTAATCATTCCCTTTCAGTGTCCCATTCCACTATCAGTCCTTACTAAAGCCCATACTCCAGCAGAAACATGTATACCATTATCTGAACAAGGGAGTAACCAAATAATACACTCTTTTGATATCATCATTTTTGTTATTATTAAATGTAAAGTTATTTGAAACTGAGGTGGAGACATTGTTCTGAAATCACCTAGAGGGGGGTGAATAAGTGATATGGCTAATCTAGAAACTAAATGTGGAAGCTAAAAATAATTTGCAACACACTTAATACAACCAACGAGTGTAGTCGAATTCCCCGTGAAGGGCTCTGGACTAACTCCTCTTGATTCCCCTAGATAAGGGTTGAGGTGCTATATGAAGCTCTCGTGGTTAAGTACAAGTGAGGCACACAAACAACCAAGCATATAAGAATAAGCAATATGAATCAATGCAAGGCACAAATGCAAGCAAATAAGATATGGCAATATGAATTATGTAATGCACAAATGTAAAGAGAGAGAGTTAGAGAGACAATGGATCAAACGCAAACACAAAGATATGTTTCGAGGTTCGAGCCCCTAGCTCTACGTCCCCGCCTTCACCGAGAAGGATTTCTAATCCACTATCTTGTCCACCGAGGACTCCCACCGAGGGAACCTCCACCGAGGAGGATTTGTACAACACCGAGAGTACCGAACTCCTCCCTCGAACACCACCTCACAACTGAGGGGTAGGCCCGTAGCCAAACAACCACAATCACCTCTACCGAAGAGGGATACAAACACAATCCACCTCTACCGAAGAGGGATCCAAACACCAACCAACTCCACCTCACCAAGAGGGAGCAAACCACAATCTCAACCTCTACCAAAGAGGGAGCAAACACCACTCCAATCAACCTCTACCAAAGAGGGATACACAAATACAAGGAGGGTTTACAACTTGGAGGTTTCCACAACCTCAAACAATCTCTTTTCCACAAACCAAAAGATCCTAATAGAATAGGATAGAGGATAAGCTCAAGTGTGGAAAACAAATGTTTTGGAAATCAAATAACAAAGAAAAACTACTTGGGAAATCTCTTGTAAATGATAGAAATGAAAATCCAAATCAATATCCCAAAAACCTAGTTTTCTTTGATTTTTCAAAACCCTAAACACAAATCAAATTGGAAGTTTAAAGCCCAAAAATACTTTTGAAAACTTGGAAATAAACTCTGGAGAAACACTATTTTTTCTTTCTTAAAAGTCTTCTCAAAATCCCAAAGAAGTGGGGCTTAAATAGCCCTCTCCAATAAACTAGTCGTTGGCTAATTTTTCAGCCAGCACGGCTGGCGGTCGACCGCCCAAAAACAGAGAGCACTGCTCTCTGGTCCGGTCGACCGACCGGTCGACTGGCCCAATGGCTGGCCAGACGTGCACAGACCTGTGCACGTCGGTCGACCGACCGGTCGACTGTCTCTGGACCACGGTCGACCGCCAGGGCCTGGCAGCCACTATTCTGGGTCAGAAAAACATGTTAAAAAATATTCTAATAAATCCAATAAATATTCTAAAAATTTATAAAAATAGTTTTATCATTTTACATGGATAAACAAACATGTGATAAATATTTCAAGACAAATATCAAACATTTTGAATCATTTTTGTGTCTTGCAAATATTATCAAAAATCAAAAACTGTATTTTATCAAACTTTGATTTTTCAATAGGAAATCTGATTTTTCCTAAAACACTTTTAAATACAAAAACATGATATTTAAACACATTAAAGCATATTGCATATGGACATAAGTCCAATATACATGAAACAGAGATATATCATAGTTTTTGTCTTTAAATCCATAAAACATGTTTCGTTAAAAATACCAAAACATAAAACGTGTGTGTTGTGCACTTGAGCATATCAACTATTCTTATCTTTACAAATGGATCTAAAACACACTAAACTAAACTAGGATACCTAAGTCTTCTTGACGATCTTCTATCTTCAAGTCGACCCGATCCAAACCGTGATCCACGAGCAAGGCAATATATGATCTTGATGCTCGGGCTCTGGAATCACAAAGTGAAGGGCTTCAAAACTCCTTTGTTGAAGCTATCACCAACTAATATCTTGGTTAATGTGTTGGCCCAGAGACCTTCCACTCTAGTTTTGATGATGATTAACTCATGTAGTTATGTGTACTAATAATCTTATGATTTTAGTTTCAGATCTCTAATCAAGATGTTAGTAGGTGACTAGCTTCATTTAAGATGGTTTGGAAGCTATTCACATGGTGATTCAAGAGCCCGAGTGACAAGATCATATATAGCACTCTTTGGAGTCAAGCTCGGTGGTTCACGAAGTTTTGGATCGAGTCGGCTTGGAGACGGTGCTCTACAAGAAGACCTCAGTACCTAGTTTAGTTTGAGTTTTAGATCCATTTGTAATGATTAGAATAGTATGATATGCTCAAGTTCACAACACACACACGTTTCATGTTTTGAATATTGGTTTTCGGTTTTTCCGTTTTTGGTTTAACCGATCTTGGTTTCATGAATAGATAGATCAAAACAAGTTTAAATGGTTTTATGTATAGTAGATTCATTCTAAATACATGCATGCTTAACTTCCTAGACAAACTTAGTTTTGACTTACTTATTCATGTGTTTTATGTTTTGGTATTTTTAACAAAACATATTTTGTAATTAAAGTCAAAAACATGGATATGTATATGTTTTTTGTATATTGGATTTCCATCCATATGCAACATGCTTCAATGTGTTTAAGTATCATGTTGTATTTAGATGAGTTTTGGACAAAACGTATTTTCAATTCAAAAATCCAAGTTTTAGAAAAATACAGTTTTTGATATTTGGCAAAATTTCTATAACACAAAAATGGTTCAAAATGTTTGAAATTTGTGTTGAAATTTTTAACACAAGTTTATATATCAATGTAAAAGGAGAAAACTATTTTTGTGGATTTTTAGGAGTTTTATGGGAATTTTTAAGAATTATTTAAACCCTGTTTTCAGTCCCAGAATATTGGCTGCCAGGCTCTGGCGGTCGACCGTAAAGGTCGACCGGGCCAGGAGCCGGTCGACCGTAGCGGTCGACCGGACGTGCACAAGATTGTGCACGTAGCCGTGTCTGTCGGCTGGTCGACTGACCGGTCAACCGACTGAGAGCAACCCACTCTAGGGTTGCTCCCGATCGACCGAACGGTCGACCGGACAGAGAGTATTGCTCTCTGTTTCTAGGGCCGGTCGACCGGGCGGTTGACCGGTAGCTGCCAACGGTCAAAAATCGATCGTTGGCCGGTCGACCGGTAGTTCATTTTAGGCAGTTTTAGCTGCCAACGGCTATATTTTTATAGGGGCTATAAATACCCCATTGGAAAGAGATTTTCTCTAAGAATTTTTGTGCTAATATTTTCATACTCTCCAGTGTTTTTACAGCAATCAAAAGAAGTTTTTGGGCTTTAAATTGAACAATCTATTTGGTGTTTTCTAAGGGTTTGGAAAATCAAAGAAAAGGGTTTTTGGGAAAAGTGTTTGATTCAACTTCTTCATCTTGGTTCCTAGTTTTTCCCAAGGATTTTCTTTGAGTATTTGTTTTTTATTCCTTTGGTTTTCTCCACACTTGAGCTACATCTACTATCTTATTCTATAGGATCCTTGTGTGAGAAAAAAATTGTTTGTGGTTGTTTGTTAGACAACCAAGTTGTATACCCTATCTTTGCTTGGCTTTGTGCCTTTCCCTCATTGTGTTGAGGAGGTTGTGCAAGTGGGTTGTATCCCTGAAGTTGTGAGGTGATCCTTATGTAGCTTTGTGCTTATCCCTCAAGGTGTGAGGTGATTGTTTGTTGGCTTGGTGCTTTGCCTCTAGTGAGAGGTTGTGGTTGTAAAGAGAGGAGTTGGGTACTCCTAGTTCAAATCCTCCTCGGTGGAGGTTCCCTCGGTGGGACTCCTCGGTGGACGTGATAGTGGATTAGAAATCCTTCTCGGTGAAGGTGGAGACGTAGAGCTAGGGGCTCGAACCTCGAAACATATCTTTGTGTTTGCGTTTGATCCATTGTCTCTCTAACCCTCTCTCTTTTATTTGTGCAAAGCATCATTCTTCATTCATATCATACATTTGCTTGGCTTGGTTGTGTGTGCATTACTTGTTGGTTGCATTTAGTGTAATTGCAATTAAGTTTTCAAATTCCGCATTTAGTTCACTAGATTAGCATTGTCACCTATTCACCCCCTCTAGGTGATTTCTATTGGTATCAGAGCCTACGCTCCTGATACTTAGGTTTAACAGCCTAGGAGTGAGATCCTGTTTGCTAATCTACCATTTGCATTTGCATACATTTGTTTGCACACATTTAGTTTGCCCTCATGGATAGCCCTCATATGTTTGACATTTCTAGACTTGAGATTTGGAAGGCCATGATGAGTAGCTATTTGAAGACCCTAGGTTTGCATGTTTTCCTTGCCGCTACCAAGAAATGCTATCTTGGTAATAGCAATCATATAGGAGCCAATGCACAAGCCCTAGAGGCTATTAGAAGCACGCTTTTAAAAGATTATCTTATGCATGTTTCTAACCTTGATTCCGCCTTTGCAGTGTGAAACAAGTTGACCATAACCACCACCTCCGAGCTTCAATTGCCAATCCAACCGGAGGAATCTAGTGGAGAATCCGAGTCACAATGCTATATGGTCCAAGGGAATGACTCCCTTGAGGTACACTCGGAAACTCAATTAGATGTTGATGCTAGTTCTTCATGTGATGAGAATATTGATGCCCATGCTTTGAATGAAGAACTTTCTATTGTTTGTGAAAAATTGATAGAAAAATATAATATTTTGAAAAAGAAGACTTTTGCATTAAATAAAGAAAATGAAAATTTGTCTTCTAAGCTTGATTTGGTTTGCAAGAGAAAGTGGAGATTTCTAATGAGAGGGACTCATTGAAATCTAAGCTTGATCTTGTCATAAAAGAAAATAAATTTTTGAAAAATAAAAATGATTGTGAAACAATTTTGAAGAAAAATGAAAACTTGTCTTCAAAAGTTAATTTTGTTTTAAAAGAAAATGATTCTTTAAAATTGAAAATTGCTTCTATTTCCAAGGAATTGGAAATTGTTTTAAATAAAAATAATTCTTTGCAAAATAAAATAGATTCACATGTTTGCCATGCTAGGGTAGTTTCACCTAGATCACCCCTTGCATGCTCCACTTTATCTTCAAGTATTGAAAATGATATAAATGTTTTGAAGAAAATTGTTGATTGTTTGGGCTCCACTATGAGCCAATGTGCCAAGAACCATACACGTTTGGAATCCTTGGTTCGAAAGAAACAAGTTCCATCTTTTCATGCACACCCTCCACGGCATACACATGCTCCTCACGGACACCATCATCACTTGTATGCTCATGTGTACACTTGTACACATTATGGACGTAAGGGCCACCTTGCTAAATTTTGTTATAATCGTATACATGTTGAAAATTTAGCAAATAAATTTGTTTGGGTTAGAGAAGGTACTAACCCCCATGGACCCAAAAGGATGTGGGTACCAAAGACCACCCCTATTGTTTATGATGTAGGTGTGGGCTCTCGCATGACGTGAGAGTTGCGGTACCTTGGAGTGGATGCGTTCCGAGCTTCATGAGGACTATTTGGATGCATCACTTTCAAGGGATGTTTGGTGGGAGGACCACCTTGGTTTGGAGAACTAGAGAGGTGCCTTCATCGGTTTTGGTATCGATCTCTAACTCCCGTTTATATTTGCATGCTTTTCATGTTCATTGTTTATAGCATGTTTTGTTGTTTATAGATTATTATGTTAATGTCATGATTGTTAGACCCTTGACATGCATGTATAGCCTTTGAGACACCCATGTTTAATATGGACCCATATTTTGTGTTCCTCCATGTTTAGCTATCATGTTTACCATAGTTCTAATAACATGATGATTTATATATTGATCATGTTTATGATTGATTCATATCTCGTTTTATGCTTCATGCGTTGATTACATGTTTAGATGTTAGTTTTCATTAAAACTTGGTATATACTTGTACATATAGTGGGCCACAAATAAATCTATATATGTTTGTGCTTGAATGCTTATTTGTTCCCATTAGATGTGCTAGTATAATCTAGTTTTGACGACCATGCATTTGACTTGTATTCCCATTTTTGGACATGTTTTATTATTAGATGTTTTCACTTCATGTATATGTCTATTTTGCCAAACTTTAAGATATACATGTATACCCCTTGAGTCATTTGCTTCTCATGCAAATCTTTATTATGGACTCAAATTGTGTTTAGGGATATGTATGTATACTTCTTGTTTTGTCAAAACATACATATACCTTGAAGAATTCTAGTTTTTCATGTTTTCATGTTTAAAGGAATTCAAATGAGCTCAATTGAATATTTTCATGATTGTGATCTTCACATTTTATTTGTACACTCACCCTTCTTGTTTGCTCATATTTTGTTTTCATGAGTCATTAATATGCTTCGTTGACTTGAGTATTGAATATCATGTGGATTTCATGTTTCATGAAAAATTATTTGTTTTTATTCCTTGCTTGAAGAATTTCGTACTAGTTTACAAGTTTTTCCATTTATCTAGTTAGTATTCTTCAGTTTGGTAGAGTTTTTCAAACAAACTATATTTTCAAATCTATTTTTGAAAACCCTACCTTCCACGGGCAGATGGATAGGCGATCATGCTCATGTATGCTTTATAGTGAAAATCATTTGAACTTGAACATGAATGGGTGGTAGGTATATGAGAATACACTTGAGTTTATTGTTGTTTCAATTGATATCATTGGATTCTTTCAATTGGTATCAATTATGACATTTTTGTATACTCATATATTTTTATATATGTATGCTTACTCTTCAAATAATATCAATTTCGATTGGTATCAAATTTCATACATATATATATTTTGTTTATGCTAAGTTTGAGTTTTAATGACTATCATATTTCAATTGATTAGTTTTCAATTGGTATTCTAATACAAGCTTACGCATTGTGTTATTTGGTTTTTCATAAAGGGGGAGAAAAACTCGTATTTCAACTTTCAATTAGCATTTGATTTCCACTCCCTTTCTTTATGATAGAAAATAATAATTTCAATTTGGTATCATATGTTTAAAAAGAATAATAATTTCAATTGGTATCAAGATTGTTTATTTACCATTGGTATGTTATTTGTTTACTTATCAATTGGTATCAAGATTTTATTTTTTATGTTCACTTTTAATTGGTATCAAGATGCACTTCATTGACATATTTTTAATTGGTATCATGTTTGATGTCACCCCTTATTGACATTGTTTTTTGTTTTAGACAAAAAGGGGGAGAACAAATTTTTTGTTGTGTGTTTTAATATCACCCCTTTATTGATTCTTTGTTTCGAACAAAAAGGGGGAGAAAAATGTTTTTGTTTTTACTTGGACCCCTTTGTTGATGATTGACAAAAAGGGGGAGAAGTATTTGGTTTTATATGCATGTTTTGTTTTGATTTATTAGTTTGTCGTTTAATTGGTATCAAGAGCATGTTCTTACTTGGTATCGAGAGCATTATGTTTTAGAAAAATGATTTATATTTCATGCATGTTTATGAGCTTACATTGCATATTTATTATGTTTATTTATTTATGCATGAGTTAAGGGGGAGCTTCTTTGAAGCTTAACTTTAATCCATGCATATATAACTCCATGAGTTTTGTCATCATCAAAAAGGGGGAGATTGTTGGCCCAGAGGCCTTCCACTCTAGTTTTGATGATGATTAACTCATGTAGTTATGTGTACTAATAATCTTATGATTTTAGTTTCAGATCTCTAATCAAGATGTTAGTAGGTGACTAGCTTCATTTAAGATGGTTTGGAAGTTATTCACATGGTGATTCAAGAGCCCGAGCGACAAGATCATATATAGCACTCTTTGGAGTCAAGCTCGGTGGATCATGAAGTTTTGGATCGAGTCGGCTTGGAGACGGCGCTCTACAAGAAGACCTCGGTACCTAGTTTAGTTTGAGTTTTAGATCCATTTGTAATGATTAGAATAGTATGATATGCTCAAGTTCACAACACACACACGTTACATGTTTTGAATATTGGTTTTCGGTTTTTCCGTTTTTGGTTTAACCGATCTTGGTTTCATGAATTGATAGATCAAAACAAGTTTAAATGGTTTTATGTATAGTAGATTCATTCTATATACATGCATGCTTAACTTCCTAGACAAACTTAGTTTTGACTTACTTATTCATGTGTTTTATGTTTTGGTATTTTTAACAAAACATATTTTGAAATTAAAGTAAAAAACATGGATATGTATATGTTTCTTGTATATTGGATTTCCATCCATATGCAACATGCTTCAATGTGTTTAAGTATCATGTTTTTGTATTTAGATGAGTTTTGGACAAAACGTATTTTCAATTCAAAAATCTAAGTTTTAGAAAAATACAGTTTTTGGTATTTGGCAAAATTTCTATAACACAAAAATGGTTCAAAATATTTGAAATTTGTGTTGAAATTTTAACACAAGTTTATATATCAATGTAAAAGGAGAAAACTATTTTTGTGGATTTTTAGGAGTTTTTTGGGAATTTTTAAGAATTATTTAAACCTTGTTTTCAGTCCCAGAATATTGGCTGCCAGGCTCTGGCGGTCGACCGTAACGGTCGACCGGGCCAGGAGCCGGTCGACCGTAGCGGTCGACCAGACGTGCACAAGATTGTGCACGTAGCCGTATCAGTCGGCCGGTCGACCAACCGGTCGACCGACTGAGAGCAACCCACTTTCGGGTTGCTCCCGGTCGACCGAGCGGTCGACCGGACAGAGAGTGCTGCTCTCTGTTTCTGGGGCCGGTCGACCGGTAGCTGCCAACGGTCAAAAATCGACCGTTGGCCGGTCGACCGACCGGTCGACCGATAGTTCATTTTAGGCAGTTTTGCTGCCAACGGCTATATTCTTAAAGGGGCTATAAATACCCCATTGGAAAGAGATTTTCTTTAAGAATTTTTGTGCTAATATTTTCATACTCTCCAGTGTTTTTACAGCAATCAAAAGAAGTTTTTGGGCTTTAAATTGAACAATCTATTTGGTGGTTTCTAAGGGTTTGGAAAATCAAAGAAAAGGGTTTTGGGAAAAGTGTTTGATTCAGCTTCTTCATCTTGGTTCCTAGTTTTTCCCAAGGATTTTATTTGAGTATTTGTTTTCTATTCCTTTGATTTTCTCCACACTTGAGCTACATCTACTATCTTATTCTATAGGATCCTTGTGTGGGAAAGAAATTGTTTGTGGTTGTTTGTTAGACCACCAAGTTGTATACCCTATCTTTGCTTGGCTTTGTGCCTTTCCCTCATTGTGTTGAGGAGGTTGTGCAAGTGGGTTGTATCCCTCAAGTTGTGAGGTGATCCTTGTGTAGCTTTGTGCTTATCCCTCAAGGTGTGAGGTGATTGTTTGTTAGCTTGGTGCTTTGCCTCTAGTGAGAGGTTGTGGTTGTAAAGAGAGGAGTTGGGTACTCCTAGTTATTGTATTGCCCCAAATCCTCCTCGGTGGAGGTTCCCTCGGTGGGAGTCCTCGGTGGACGTGATAGTGGATTAGAAATCCTTCTCGGTGAAGGCGGGGACGTAGAGCTAGGGGCTCGAACCTCGAAACATATCTTTGTGTTTGCGTTAGATCCATTGTCTATCTAACCCTCTCTCTTTTATTTGTGCAAAGCATCATTCTTCATTCATATCATACATTTGCTTGGCTTGGTTGTGTGTGTGCATTACTTGTTGGTTACATTTAGTGTAATTGCAATTAAGTTTTCAAATTCCACATTTAGTTCACTAGATTAGCATTGTCACCTATTCACCCCCCCTCTAGGTGATTTCATAATGATCTGAAACTTAAACAACACAAGATTATTAGTAAACATAACTACATGAGTTAATCATCATCAAAACTAGAGTGGAAGGCCTCTGGGCCAACAATCTCCCCCTTTTTGATGATGACAAAACTCATGGAGTTATATATGCATGGATTAAAGTTAAGCTTCAAAGAAGCTCCCCCTTAACTCATGCATAAACAAATAAACAATAAATATGCAATCAATGACAATGCATAATCATGCATAAAACAATAAAACATGTTCTTATACCAATTGAAATGTTCAAAAACAATAAGTAAGAACAAAACTTTAAGAACAAAACTTAATATATGCAAAAACACAAGTATGCATATAAAACATGTACCAATCATGCATATATATGGAGAAAGAATTTGAGTTTATATGCATGTTAAACTCTCAAATAATTCTTCCCCTTTTTGTCAATCATCAATAAAGGAGTTAAAGTAAAAAAAAACAAAACAATAAACTCTTCTCCCCCCTTTTGTTCGAAACAAAGAATCAACAAAGGGGTCAAAAACAATAAAAACATTGTTCTCCCCTTTTTGTCTAAAACAAAAATATCAATAAGGGGTCAAATCAAATATGATACCAATTAAAAATATGTCAATGAAGTGCATATTGATACCAATTGAAAGTGAACATAAAAACAAAATCTTGATACCAATTGATAAGTAAACAAATAACATACCAATGGTAAATAAACAATCTTGATACCAATTGAAATTATTATTCTTTTTAAACATATGATACCAAATTGAAATTATTATTTTCTATCATAAAGCAAGGGAGTGGAAATCAAATACCAATTGAAAGATGAAATACAAGTTTTCTCCCCCTTTATGAAATACCAACTAAAACTATGTTCAAACAATTTTATTTGTCATAAGCTTATGCATAGTTATTAAAATATCAATTGAAAACTCGATCAATTGAAATATGATTAAATCTCAAGCTTATCAAAATTTGTGCTTAAAAATATAGGGATATAATTATCACAAATAAAACATATATATGTATGAAAAATTAGATACCAATTGAAATTGATACTATTTGAAGAGTATGCATACATACATAAAAATATATGAGTATACAAGAAATGTCAATATTGATACCAATTGAAAAAATTCAATGATACCAATTGAAGCAACAATAAGATCAAATGTATATCTCATATAACCTACCACTCATTCATGTTCAAGTTTAAAATGATTTTCACTATAAAGCATACATGAGCATGGTCTCCCATCCATCCGCCCGTGGAAGGTAGGGGTTTTCAAAAAATAGATTTGAAAATAGAATATGTTTGAAAAACTCTACCATAATGAAGAAAACGAACTAGTTAAATGAAAATTTTTGTAAACTAGTACGAAATCCTTCAAGCAAGGAATAAAACAAAATTGTTTTTAATAAAACACATGTAAATCACATGGTCACTAAACACTCAAAAACCATAAAGCCCATATCATACTCATGAAAACACAATCATGAGAAACATATAAATGAAGTGAGTGCACAAGTGTTATGTGAAACATGGCATCATGAAAATGTTCAATTTAGCTCAATATTCCTTTAAACATGAAAACATGAAAATCATTAAAACTATCTAATCTTCAAGGCATATGTATGTTAAGTACAAACTAAAGTATACATACATATCCAAAATATAACGAGTCCACAAATATATATGCATGAAGGCACGTGGCTCATGGATGTATATTGATAGGTAGTAAAAAATGCATATTTATCACTATATTTACTATCACATTTTCATATTTATTCCTACAATTATGCACTATTACTAATGTTTTTTTATTTAATGTGTGCAGGCCTTGAGTAATTAATTAAATAAAGAATAAAGCCTAAATAAAGCCCAGAAGCCCCAAAAAGCCCATGTGCAAGCCCAAGTGCAAAAGTTGCAATGACCAAGTGCCAAGTTTCAAATACCATGTGCAAAATTTGCAATTACTAAAAGAAGAGAGAAGGGATAGACTTCTATTCAACCCTAAATGCTTGCAGGATGAGGATAAAGATAAAAGAAGGAGAGTGCAAAGATCAAATTCGTTTTAAAGAGATTTGGATTTAGGGTAACTTGCTTCCCAAGTTATCCCGAATTTTCAAAATAAAGAGCCGATATACAACTTCCAGAAGGATACACCCAGATGGACGGACCAGAGGAGGCCACGCGCGAAAGCGCGTGACCAGAGACCACACTTTGGCCGCGAAAACGCGGCCATAGCCGCGTTTCCGCGGCACTATGGACGAGTCTGGCATAACATTTTGTGGGAGAGTTGTATTGGGACTCTACGTCTTCCAGCTCCTATAAATACCCCTGCAGAGCAACAGAGAAGGGCGTCCAGTCGAGTACAGAAACAAAAATTAGGGTTTTTCTTAGGCTAACTTGTAGATTGTAACTTAGGTTTTTTTTAGTTTTCTTTTATGTAATTTTTATTTTATTTATGTAACTGAGAGGAGAGGATACTTTCATGGAGGAAGGAGATCAAGCTTGTACTGAGATGACATCGGTATAAGTAAAACTTTTCTTCCATTGTTAATTGAATCAACTCAAAGTTTATTTTTGTTCTTCTATTCTTGTTTTGTTTTTGTTTCCCTCTGATGTCTTGCAATCCAAGAGAATCTGATAGCTTCGAGACTGCTTAGCCGTTGAAGTGCCCTTGATGGCCTATGGTGATGAACAAACCTTCTCTTGCTAGTATAGTTTGTCTTTTGTTTTCGTAGTGTAGATCGAGAAGGGGGAAGATCCTATACGCCATGCTTGAATGCCTTTAAAGAAAGGTACGTCATTGACACGGTTCCAGACGCCGAAGAGGTAAGTAAGTTTTTAGTTTTTAGTTTTCTTTCTTTTAATTTTAGTGTAAATCACCAAATTCCCAATCTTTTTCACACTTCTTCAATTTCATTGTAAATATCACTTCTATTTCTTCATCTTCTTAATCTACCACTTTCTTTCTGACTTGACTTTAAATTAATTATAGCAATAAAAGAGAACTTACTAAACAAGCTTTCATCGCTAGTCCCTCCCTGTGGATCCCGACCCGCATAGCCACTTGCTATAGCGGTAGAATTGAGCACCTTGCACATCCTATTCTTAAAACTGAAATACTATATTTTGTGTGCAGGTAAAATCTTAATCAAAATTTTGGCGCCGTTGCCGGGGAGGGACGGTAAGTTTCTCTCTTAAAAAAAAACTAATTATTGATTTATTTATTCTTTTTGTTTGCAGGATCAGAGAATAGGAAAACTAACAGCAGCAAAGGACATATAGCAACTCTGTGCCTCTGCCCTCGAAGGCAGAGCAGCAGAGCCTACTACAGAGCCGCGTTTGCGTGGCAATAACCGCGTTTCCGCGGCCTGAGTAGTTCACTACTCACTCTGTTTTCTGCAGGTTGCTGCAAATTGAAAGATTTGTTTACTGCTCTGTTAACTTTTCTCTGTGATCACCCTGCACACTGCTAATTAATTAACAGTAACCTATTTGTTGAAAAATAAAAAAAATTAGACTCTTGCATATAGGCACGTGTCTATTTAATTTTTTTTAATTTCTGTTGAAGAGTGCTGGAGACAAGGTACGTTCGCATTGCATATAGACTAGGAAGCACCCTTGGCTGATTTACTGCTTTGAGTGAATATTTGTCTATTGCTTTACACGTGCACTAAATTGACCTAAGGGCATGTCCTATAAATAAGATAAGGTGGGGATTTCATCACCCTTCCTTAGCGCACAAACAATCTCCTCACACTAACCCAAGCCTAACTAAAAATAAGTAGACGTTGGCCCTAGGGACATCTCGGACTCAATTAGGAGATTATCCTAAGGGGGAACGGTGTTGGAAATTGACTCCTGCCAAATCAGTGTCTAGGAAGGGGATTGAGGGCCGAAAGCCCGAAGATTGATGGTTATTTAATTAAGGAACGTTTTTGACGGAAAACCTCCCACCAATCTTGCCCTGACCTGGCTGATTAACTTGTGGTCAAAGTCTACATTATACCTCCCGTGGACAGTCTAACCAGTTAGGAGTCGTCTAGGTCATAGGTCTACCCTAACTTAGGTTAGAATTTTTTCTTTTTGTTTGCTTATTTGTTTGTTTTTTTGTTTGTGTTTTATTGTGTGATATGGCTTATAACAATAATTTTTCCAATTTTAATCCATATTACACACCAACCTCTTTTTCGGATATTACCAACCCAGTATATCCTAACTTTAACCAACCTAGTGTGCCAGAATGGTCTTATCCGAATGAATATAACCCATGCCCCCCATCTTATGACCATAATTTCCACAACAATTTCAACTCTTCACAGAGTCCATGGGGTTTCGCCTCCCCCGAGTCCAATCTTCAACCAACTTGTCCTCCCTATCCACCTTGTCTACAATATTTTCAAGATTCATACTCAGTTCCACCTATTCAAAATAGAAAACATCTATCTTGGAAATGATGAGTATGCATGAGTCCAAGCAACAATCACCATCAATCTTGGACATGATGATGCGTGAGTCCAAGCAACAATCACAAAATCTGACTGACTCACAATTTCATCACGATTCTCACAACAACACTTCATCTTTTCAAGTCCAATCACAACAAAATGATGCACCAATCGACTATGAAAAGATGCTTGAAGCCATGACTCAGGCTAGAATCGCTCGTGATCATGAAATAGATATGATGGTTCAAACTTTACGTTCCCACCGTTCGGCTATTTCTGATGTCGCTGAAGAGTCAAGTCGCTTTGGAAAACAAGATTCTATTTCAGTACAATCATTTGAACTTGCCCAAACTCCAAATTTTGAAAATGACATTGACAGTTTGGCAAGTTATTCATTTCCTGAAATAGAACTTCAGAATGACTATGATCTTGACCTTCAACTTGGTTATTCAATTCTACTTCCTAATTCAATAATGACTCCTGTGTCTTCACCTGATTTCAATTTTCTCGAGTTAACATTGGATCCTGTGCCAATTCATAATGAAATTGAATCACCCATCTTTGATGATCATCATATTGAACTTGACCAATTTCATACTTTTGAAAGTCCCATTGACAAATTGGCAAGTTCTCATTTTTATGAAATTGAACTCAATGAGATATGTGACCTTGATTCTCAAATTTGTGATCCAGTTCAAATTCTCGAATCAATATTGACTCCTGTTTTGTTACCCGATTTGAGTAATATTTTAGAGACAGTTTTGATTCCCACACCTGTCATTCTTGAACTTGAATTACCAATATTAAGTCACATTCCATTGTGAGAAAATAATTGTGGACTAGAGTTTCAACTTCTTGATTTGGACCCACTTCTTGAACCAACCTCGACTCCTGAACCCTTACTTGATTTAAGTTACTTTCCTGAGTCGGTATTCGTTCCCGTACTTCTGACGTCCAAGTCAATCATTCCATCTTTTCACACTCCATTTTGGGACAAGGCGGTTGACACAATTGACTCTAAAAATAATTATGAAATTTTGAAATTAGATGGGGTGGAATTTTTAATAAAAAATGTTCATACAGACATCATTTTAGTGGGTTATTCAAGAGAGATTTCTGCTGGGTTCCTCCGAATTCCACAAAAAGTAGATTTGGCTGCATTTCGTGGACCAATTAGACCACCACCGGAACCACCACCTTGAGGTAACATTTGCCTTCCCTTTCTTCTTTTTCATGCATACATGCATTCATTCATATATTGAGGACAATGCATGAGATAGGTGTGGGGGAGGATTTACTAACATACTAACATAGTTAGATACTAACCCTAAAAAAAAGGACAATATTTTGACTTATCTTTTGAAAGAAATCTAAGTTAGTCTTAAGAATTAGGAAAATCATGATTAGGATTTCTAAAAACTTGGTCAAAATAAATAAATTGTTGAATTTTTAGGTATAGGAGGAAAATTTGAATAAGTAATTAGTCTTGATTTTTACCTTAATGAAATGTGCATACCTAATACATTTACATATCTAGGATTCTAAGACAAAGACTCTTGTGCCCTATTAAAAATAATACAAAAAAAAAAGAAATTCATTGATTAAGCTTGATACATGTGCCTCAAGAAGCATAAGTATTCACGCCTAAAGGTGATTTTATAAATAAAGTCCTTAGCTTTGTGGCCTAGTTCACTCGAATCCTTAAGTCCGTGGGGTGTTTTCTCACCCGGTGCCCTAAAACCGACCAGTTTGGGAGCCACCGACTTTAAGTTCGCTACATGGGTGGATTAGAAAGCCTAAGGAAACTAAGAAAAATTACTTATATATGTACTAATACATCTAATAGTCAATTAGTTAGGTATGAGGGCCTCAAGAAGCCTTGATACTTACACGAAAGAAAATTAGATGAGTTATACATATTAAAAAAAAGAGAAAATAATAATAAAGAGGCATGAGAGTCCAAGTGAAGGAATTCCTAGTAAAGATTCACAAGGATGCATATGACTTTTGGTAACGAAAAAGACTATACAAAAATTCAGTTTTGATCCTTACCTAAAAAGGATAACATTTTACTATATAAAGACTAAGTTTAAGAATGAATAAAAATGATAATCCTAAAAACTTATAGATTACTTAGTTTCTTCAAACATATTTCAAATATTTTCCTTTTTATGGATTTTGTGGGTGTAATCCGCTGAAAACCCTCACGAGACAACACTCGTCCTCTAGGGTAACCTAGAGGTTTAACGGCTTGTTGCACGTGCTAAGTGCAACCGTGATGCCTATGAAAGTGAGTTAGGATAGATTAGTTTTTCTTTTCTTATTCTTTTTTAGTTTTACTCGAGGACGAGCAAAAAGATAAGTGTGGGGGTGTGATAGGTAGTAAAAAATGCATATTTATCACTACATTTACTATCACATTTGAAAAGTCACCTAGAGGGGGGGTGAATAGGTGACAATGCTAATCAATGGAACTAAATGCGGAATTAAAATTCTAAATGCAAATTACACTCAAGTGTGATCAACTAGTGATGCACACACAACCAAGCCAAGCAAATATGATGAACAATATGAATAGTAATGCAAGGCACAAAGTAAATAGAGATAGAGAAAGTGAGAGCCAATCGATCAAACGCAAACACCAAGATATGTTCTCGAGGTTCGAGCACCCAGCTCTACATCCCCGCCTTCGACACACGAAGGATTTCCACTAGCTTGTCCACCTAGGACCCTTTACAAGGAGTACCCAACTCCTCTCTTTACAACCTCCTCCTTGAGGCACTAATCCAAGTCAACCTACACAACCTCCTCCTTGAGGCAAACTCCAACAATCACAACCTCCTCCTTGAGGCAAAATTCCAAACCAATACAACAAACTCCCAATCACCAACCAATACAAGGATCACCTCTCAACTAGAGGGATACAACCCAAAGCACAAAGCTAAGAAAAGATTGGGTTACAACTTGGTGGTCAACACAACCACAAACAACTTCTTCTTCTACCACACAAATATCCTATAGATATAGATAGTAGATTATAGCTCAAGTGTGGAGAAAACCAAGGGATTTGAAACCAGCAACTCAAAGAAAACTTTGGGAAATAAGATGAAACCAAAATAGAGAAGTTCAATTCAAAAGCTTTTCCCAAAACCCTTTCTTTGGTTTTTCAAACCCTAATCAAAAACACAAAAGATTGTTCACTTTGAATCCAAAAACCTATTTTTCTTGCAGCAAAAACACCAGAGAGATAGATAATTTTAGCCCAAAAATTCTTCGAGAAAAACTCTCTCAAATGGAGTATTTATAGGCAATTTAGAAAAATAGCCGTTTACAGAATTTTTGCCAGAAATAGCCTGCCGGTCGACGGGCCCGGTCGACCGCCCAACGTTCGAATTTTCGAACGTTACAGCTGCCGGTCGACCGGTTCGGTCGACCGAAAATTCCTGAGAGGAAACAGCTCTCCGTCGGTCGACCGCTTCGGTCGACCGGCCCATTGGGCTGCAGACGTGCACAGGTCTGTGCACGTCGGTCGACCGAACCGGTCGACCGGCCCTTGGTGCGGTCGACCGCTTCGGTCGACCGACCAGGCCTGTCAGCCTATAAATGGGTCAGAAAAACAGTGGTAAAAATATTCCAATAAATCCCACAAAATCTCTAAAATTCCACAAAAATAGTTTTATCATTTTATATTGAAATACAAACTTGTGTTAAAAATCCTAACACAAATTTCAAACATATTAGACTATTTTTGTGTCATAGAAATTTTGCCAAAAACCAAAAACCGTATTTTCTAAAACCTTGTATTTTGAATAGAAAATACACATTGTCTAAAACTCATCCAAATACAAAAATATGATATTTAAACACTTTGAAGCAAGTTGTATATGAATAGAAATTCAATATACAAGAAACATATAGATATCATGATTTTTGTCATTAAGTCCAAAATAATGTTTTGATAAAAATACCAAAACATAAAACACATGAAATAGAATATCAAACTAAGTTTGTTTAAGTAATAGAAGCATACATGTATATAGAACAAATCATATATACACTAAACCATGTAAACTTGTTTTGATATAAATTCTATTCATGAAAACCAAGATCGGTTAAACCAAAAACCGAAAAACAATATTTAAAACGTGAAATATGTATGTTGTGAACTTGAGCTTATCATACTATACTTAATCTTTACAATTAAGATCTAAACCCAAACTAAAAACTATGGATACCTAAGTCTTCTTGTAGAGCGCAATCTCTAAGTTGACTCGATCCAAAAACTCCTTTGATTCACCGAGCAATTGCTAAGTATGATCTTTGATGCGCGGGCTCTTGAATCAACATGTGCAAGCTTCCAAATCATCTTATTGAAGCTAAACACCAACTAATATCTTGATTAATGATCTGAGACTAAAACACAAGATTATTAGTACACATAACTACATGAGTTAGTCATCATCAAAACTAGAGTGGAAAGCCTTTGGGCCAACAATCTCCCCTTTTTGATGATGACAAAACTCATGGAGTTATATATGCATGGATTAAAGTAAAGCTTCAAAGAAGCTCCCCCTTAACTCATGCATAACAACAAAACATATAAGATATGCAATGAATGTTCTCAAACACATAATAAAACATACTTTTGATATCAATAAAACAATACTAAAACAAAACTAAAACAAAACAAAAACATATGCATAAATCAACAAATCAACCATGCATATAAACTACAAATTCCTCTCCCCCTTTTTGTCACTCATCAACAAAGGGGTAAAACAAACATAATGAAGGCAAATATTTCTCCCCCTAAAATCAACGAAGGGATAAAACATAAAATTGCTAAATCTCTTGATACCAAAACAAATCAAACATAGCTAAAACTTTAGATATACAAAACAAGTTCTTGATATCAATTGAAATAATCAATAAATTGAGGAATGCCAATACCAACATTATACAAGGCATTGAAACAAGAATAATCATTTTATATCACAATGAAAACATGCAATGTAAACTATAAGACAAATTGATACAAATTTAAGTAAACAAATAGCCTCTAGATACCAATTGAAGAAATTTTTAACACAAATGGCTTCTTGATACCAATTACACAACAATGTAAATTTTCCAATCATTTTTCATCATAAAGTTAGGGAGTGGAAAGCAAAACAAGTACTAATTGAAATACAAAATACGAATTTTCTCCCTCTTTATGAAATACCAAAGAAACTTATGCATAAGCTTGTATTAAGATACCAATTGAAAAACTTCATCAATTGAAACAATACAGTCATTAAAATCAAGCTATGCAAAATCAAGATTTGTGCTCTAAAATATATGAATATGATAGGCACAAAGGAAACTTCTATGTATGTAAAAGATTAGATATCAAATGAAATTGATGCTATATGAGGTGCAATCATACATACACAAAGCAAACACATATGAGTATACAAAAAATATGTCATATTGATACCAATTGAAAGAACTCAATGATACCAATTGAAATAACAAAAGTAAGGTCAAGTGTATAACTCATATCAACTCCCACCCAATCATGGTTCAAGATAAAAAGAATTTTCATTATAAAACATACAAGAACATGATCTCCCATCCAACCGCCCATTGATGGTAGGGGTTTTCAAAAATTGATTTGAACAAAATAGTATGTTTGAAAACTACTACCAAGGAAGAATATCACAACTAGTTATATGAATCAACTAGTACGAGATCCTTCAAGATGAAATAAATAGATTTTTCATGAAACATGGAAATCACAAAATCACTAAACACTCAAGAATCTATATGGCACCAATAATACTCATGAAAATCAAGTCATGAGAAAACATCAAAAGGTGAGTGTACAAGTGTTGTGAGAAACATATCATCATGAAAATTGACAATTAGGCTCAATATGGAAATCATCAAGATATGAAACATAAATGAATCATGAAATTCATGAAAGTTCATCTAGGATGTGAAATCACCAATTGAAAATTTGAAAAATCACTTATTGAAGTCCATGATATTAATTGAAAAATCATCTTAAACAAAAGATTTTCATCATAAATGGGAAATCACATAGAAACATGAAATTTATCCAAATGATCTTAAACTTCAAGGCATATGTATGTCATGTACAAACTAAAGTATACATACATATCCCAAACATAAAGAGTCCACAAAATAGTATGCATGAAGGCACGTGGCTCAAGGATGTATATGTATAAACAATAATTTGGACAAGATAGACATATACATGAAGTCAATCAAAACATGTGAATACAAGTTAGAATGCATGAATCATCAAAACTAGACTATACTAGAACATTTAATGGGTACAAATAGGCATCCAAGCATAAACATATATAAAGGTTTATTTGTGGCCCACTATATGTATAAGTATACATCCTAGTTTTAATGAAAACTCACATCTAAACAAGTAATCAAATCATGAAGCATGAGACGGGAATCATAAACCAACAAGATAAACATGATAATTAAAACATGGCAAGTATCATACTAATCATGAGACAATAAAGCATGGTTCAACAAAACAAAAATCCATAATCATCCAAATGGTCATAATGCATATGCATGTGCATTAGATCTAGGGCATACATGTTAGTTTAAACAAGGTGAGACACTGAATGTAGATTCCATAAGAAACATGGGTGCTCAAATAACTAAACATGTATATCTCTATTCTAATTAGCATAGCATGAGCAAAATGAACTACAAAACATATCATGCTAAAAGATGAACATGTAAAGCATGCAAATAAAAATGGGAGTTAGAGAATGATACCAAAACCGATGAAGGTGCATCTCTAGTTCTCCAAAACATGGTGGTCATCTCCACCTAATTCCCTTGAGTGTGAAGCATCCAAATGGTTCTCTTTTTAGCTTAGAATGCATCCACCTCAAGGCACCAATACCCTCACGTGACGCGAGAGCTCCCACCTACATCAAAAGTCAAAGAGGTGGATCTTGGTACCCATTTCTTTGTGGGTCCACGGGGGTTAGTATCTTTTCTAACCCAAACATAATTAGTTGCTAAATTTTCTTGATAAATGCGATCATAACAAAATCTAGCAAGGTGGCCTTTTCGACCACAATGTGTACATGTGTACACGTGAGCATACATATGATGATGGTGATCATGAGAAGCATGTGTATGCCTAGATGGGTGTGCATGCAAGGTTGGAACTTGTTTCTTGCGAATCAAGGTTTCCAAACGTGTGTGATTCATGGCACAATGGCTCAAAGTGGAGCCCAAACAATCAACACTTTTCTTCAAATTATTTATATCATTTTCTATGCTAGGAGACAAAGTGGAGCATGCAATAGGTGTGCAAGAAGTAGAAGCTACACTAGCATGACAAACATGAATATCAATCTCATTTTGTAAAGATTTATTTTTAATCAAAACCAAATCCAATTCTTTTGTAATTGAATCAATTTTATTTTTCAAAGTAAGATTTTCTTTGAAAGCAAGATCCAATCTAGAAGACAAAACCTCATTGTGTTCTACAACATCATCAAAATCATTTTTGTTTTTCAAATCTTCAATCTCTTTAAGTGTAAGTTCAAGTTGAGATTGTAGTGAGTCACGTTCACTAGTGATCTCTTCTTTCTCTTGCAAAACCGATTCAAAAGTTGAACATAAATCCTTTAATTCTTCTTTTAAGTCAAAATGTTTCTTTTTCAAAATCTCATGTTTTTCCATAAAATTTTCAAGTTTAGAAGCAAGGTCAACATTCAAATTTTGAACTTCAAAACAACCATGGCAATATGAACTAGAGCAATCATCAAGAGGGGAATCCGAGTGTACCTCAAGGGAGTTCTTCCCTTGGACCATGAAGCAATACTCTTCGGACTTTTCTCTCTTAGATCTCCTCATCTTGTTGATAATCAAGGGTAGCTCGGGAGACGTCAATATGCTCCAAACTGCAAAAGCCGAATCATAGTGATCAAAAATATGTAAAAGATGTTCATTAAGGGATGCTCTAAGTGCCCTAAGTGCAAGTGCATTGGCCTTCTTATGCTTGCTACTATTTGGAAGGGTTTCTATAGTGATGGCTTGATAAGCTAAATGTCCTAGGCTTTTTATATGTCTAATCATGTCAACCTTCCAAGAATCAAGTCTAAAATGGTCAAACATAGGAGGGCTATCCATGAGTGCAAACTAGATGAGTGCAAATGATAATGCAAATGAAGATTAGCAAACCAAGATCACACTCCTAGGTGGTTAAACCTAAATATCAGGAGCGCTAGTTCTGATACCAATTGAAAAGTCACCTAGAGGGGGGTGAATAGGTGACAATGCTAATCAATGGAACTAAATGCGGAATTAAAATTCTAAATGCAAATTACACTCAAGTGTGATCAACTAGTGATGCACACACAACCAAGCCAAGCAAATATGATGAACAATATGAATAGTAATGCAAGGCACAAAGTAAATAGAGATAGAGAAAGTGAGAGCCAATCGATCAAACGCAAACACCAAGATATGTTCTCAAGGTTCGAGCACCCAGCTCTACATCCCCGCCTTCGACACACGAAGGATTTCCACTAGCTTGTCCACCTAGGACCCTTTACAAGGAGTACCCAACTCCTCTCTTTACAACCTCCTCCTTGAGGCACTAATCCAAGTCAACCTACACAACCTCCTCCTTGAGGCAAACTCCAACAATCACAACCTCCTCCTTGAGGCAAAATTCCAAACCAATACAACAAACTCCCAATCACCAACCAATACAAGGATCACCTCTCAACTAGAGGGATACAACCCAAAGCACAAAGCTAAGAAAAGATTGGGTTACAACTTGGTGGTCAACACAACCACAAACAACTTCTTCTTCTACCACACAAATATCCTATAGATATAGATAGTAGATTATAGCTCAAGTGTGGAGAAAACCAAGGGATTTGAAACCAGCAACTCAAAGAAAACTTTGGGAAATAAGATGAAACCAAAATAGAGAAGTTCAATTCAAAAGCTTTTCCCAAAACCCTTTTCTTTGGTTTTTCAAACCCTAATCAAAAACACAAAAGATTGTTCACTTTGAATCCAAAACCTATTTTTCTTGCAGCAAAAACACCAGAGAGATAGATAATTTTAGCCCAAAAATTCTTCGAGAAAAACTCTCTCAAATGGAGTATTTATAGGCAATTTAGAAAAATAGCCGTTTACAGAATTTTTGCCAGAAATAGCCTGCCGGTCGACGGGCCCGGTCGACCGCCCAACGTTCGAATTTTCGAACGTTACAGCTGCCGGTCGACCGGTTCGGTCGACCGAAAATTCCTGAGAGGAAACAGCTCTCCGTGGGTCGACCGCTTCGGTCGACCGGCCCATTGGGCTGCAGACGTGCACAGGTCTGTGCACGTCGGTCGACCGAACCGGTCGACCGGCCCTTGGTGCGGTCGACCGCTTCGGTCGACCGACCAGGCCTGTCAGCCTATAAATGGGTCAGAAAAACAGTGGTAAAAATATTCCAATAAATCCCACAAAATCTCTAAAATTCCACAAAAATAGTTTTATCATTTTATATTGAAATACAAACTTGTGTTAAAAATCCTAACACAAATTTCAAACATATTAGACTATTTTTGTGTCATAGAAATTTTGCCAAAAACCAAAAACCGTATTTTCTAAAACCTTGTATTTTGAATAGAAAATACACATTGTCTAAAACTCATCCAAATACAAAAATATGATATTTAAACACTTTGAAGCAAGTTGTATATGAATAGAAATTCAATATACAAGAAACATATAGATATCATGATTTTTGTCATTAAGTCCAAAATAATGTTTTGATAAAAATACCAAAACATAAAACACATGAAATAGAATATCAAACTAAGTTTGTTTAAGCAATAGAAGCATGCATGTATATAGAACAAATCATATATACACTAAACCATGTAAACTTGTTTTGATATAAATTCTATTCATGAAAACCAAGATCGGTTAAACCAAAAACCGAAAAACAATATTTAAAACGTGAAATATGTGTGTTGTGAACTTGAGCTTATCATACTATACTTAATCTTTACAATTAAGATCTAAACCCAAACTAAAAACTATGGATACCTAAGTCTTCTTGTAGAGCGCAATCTCCAAGTTGACTCGATCCAAAAACTCCTTTGATTCACCGAGCAATTGCTAAGTATGATCTTTGATGCGCGGGCTCTTGAATCAACATGTGCAAGCTTCCAAATCATCTTATTGAAGCTAAACACCAACTAATATCTTGATTAATGATCTGAGACTAAAACACAAGATTATTAGTACACATAACTACATGAGTTAGTCATCATCAAAACTAGAGTGGAAAGCCTTTGGGCCAACAACATTTTCATATTTATTCCTACAATTATGCACTATTACTAATGTTTTATTATTTAATGTGCGCAGGCCTTGAGTAATTAATTAAATAAAGAATAAAGCCTAAATAAAGTCCAGAAGCCCCAAAAAGCCCATGTGCAAGCCCAAGTGCAAAAGTTGCAATGACCAAGTACCAAAGTTGCAATTACCATGTGCAAAATTTGCAATTACTAAAAGAAGAGGGAAGGGATAGACTTCTATTCAACCCTAAATGCTTGCAGGATGAGGATAAAGATAAAGGAAGGAGAGTGCAAAGATCAAATTCGTTTTAAAGAGATTTGGATTTAGGGTAACTTGCTTCCCAAGTTATCCCGAATTTTCAAAATAAAGAGCCGATATACAACTTCCAGAAGGATACACCCAGATGGACGGATCAGAGGAGGCCACGCGCGAAAGCGCGTAACCAGAGACCACACTTTGGCCGCGGAAACGCGGCCATAGCCGCGTTTCTGAGGCACTATGGACGAGTCTGGCGATAAGATTTTGTGGGAGAGTTGTATTGGGACTCTATGTCTTCCAGCTCCTATAAATACCCCTGCAGAGCAACAGAGAAGGGCGTCCAGTGGAGTACAGAAACAAAAATTAGGGTTTTTCTTAGGCTAACTTGTAGATTGTAACTTAGGTTTTTTTTAGTTTTCTTTTATGTAATTTTTGTTTTATTTATGTAACTGAGAGGAGAGGATACTTTCATGGAGGAAGGAGATCAAGCTTGTACTGAGGTGACATCGGTGTAAGTAAAATTTTTCTTCCATTGTTAATTGAATCAACTCAAAGTTTATTTTTGTTCTTCTATTCTTGTTTTGTTTTTGTTTCCCTCTGATGTCTTGCAATATAAGAGAATCTGATAGCTTCGAGACTGCTTAGCCGTTGAAGTGCCCTTGATGGCCTATGGTGATGAACAAACCTTCTCTTGCTAGTATAGTTTGTCTTTTGTTTTCGTAGTGTAGATCGAGAAGGGGTAATATCCTATACGCCATGCTTGAATGCCTTCAAAGAAAGGTACGTCATTGACACGGTTCCAAGGTAAGCAGACGCCGAAGAGGTAAGTAGGTTTTTAGTTTTTAGTTTTCGTTCTTTTAATTTTAGTGTAAATCACCAAATTCCCAATCTTTTTCACACTTCTTCAATTTCATTGTAAATATCACTTCTATTTATCCATCTTCTTAATCTACCACTTTCTTTCTGACTTGACTTTAAATTAATTGTAGCAATAAAAGAGAACTTACTAAACAAGCTTCCATCGTTAGTCCCTCCCTGTGGATCACGACCTGCATAGCCACTTGCTATAGCGGTAGAATTGAGCACCTTGCGCATCCTATTCTTAAAACTGAAATACTATATCTTGTGTGCAGGTAAAATCTCAATCATATATGTATAATCAATAGTTTGGACAAAATGGACATATACATGAAGTTAAACATGAAAACATGGATAAAATAAGAATACAAGTTTAATGCATGAATCATTAAAACTAGACTATACTAGCACATCTAATGGGTACAAATAAGCGTTCAAGCACAAACATATAATAGATTTATTTGTGGCCCATTATATGTACAAGTATATATCCTAGTTTTAATGAAAAGTAACATCTAAACAAGTAATCAAAGCATGAAGCATCAAAACAAAACAAAAATCATAAACATATATATGATCATTCTGTATATGCATGAGCATTAGATCTAGGACATACATATTAGTTTAAAACAAGGTGAGAACACAAAGATATAAGTCCATATTAAATATGGGTGTCTCAAATAACTAACATGTATATCACTAATCTAATTCACATGGCATTAACATAATAATCTACAAACATCAAAAACATGTTATAAACAATGAATATGAAAGCATGTAAACATAAATAAGGAGTAAGAGACCGTTACCAAAACCTATGAGGCAACTCTCCATGTCTCCAAAACAAGGTGGTCCTCCCACCAAACCTTCCCTTGGTCCTCTCACCAAACCTTCCCTTGAAAGTGATGCATCCAAATAGTCCACATGAAGCTCGGAACGCATCCACTCCAAGGTACCGATACTCTTACGTCATGCGAGAGCCCACACCTACATCAAATACAATAGGGGTGGTCTTTGGTACCCATAACTTTTTGGGTCCATGGGGGTTAGTACCTTCTCTAACCCAAACAAATTTATTTGCTAAATTAGGAACATGTATTCTATCATAACAAAATTTAGCAAGGTGGCCCTTACGTCCACAATGTGTACAAGTGTACACATGAGCATACATGTGATGGGTGTGACCGTGAGTAGCATGTGTATGCCGTGGATGGTGTGCATGCATAGATGGAACTTGTTTCTTTCGAACCAAGGATTCCAAGCGTGTATGGTTCATGGCACAATGGCTCAAAGTGGAGCCCAAACAATCTACACTCTTCTTAAGCAAGGATATATCATTTTCAATTAAAGAAGAAGTGTGGCATGCAAGGGGTGATCTAGGTGAAACTACCCTAGCATGGCAAACATGTGCATCAATCTTATTTTGCAAAACTTCATTATTCTTTAAACAAGCATCCAAATCTTTAGAAATTGAAGCAATCTTAATTTTTAAAGAATCATTCTCTTTTAAAACAAAATCAAGTTTTGAAGTTAAAGACTCATTTTTCTTTAAAACTTCATTACAATCATTTTTATTTTTCAAAATCTTGTTTTCATTTAAAACAAGTTCAAGTTGGGTTTTCAAGAAGTCACACTCATTTGAAAACTCAACCTTCTCTTGTAAAGCCATCTCAAGTTTTGAAAACAAATCCTTATTTTCTTTTGATAATTTACAAGTTTTCTTTTTCAAAATTTTATATTTTTCAAGGAGGTTCTTGATTGTTATTCATTTTTGCATATTTTTCCACATCCATACCATGCATTATATCAATAAAAATATGTTTTTTACTCTTTTTCTCTCTATTTTTGCAGGTCCATATTTTAATGGAGAAGAGGCCCATAAATCCATGTAATTATCAAAGAATTAAAGGATTAATCAAGGCCCAAAAGAGAAGCCCAAGAGTTGAGCCCAGGTTCTGGAGCTATCCATGCGCCCAGTCAGACTTCTAGAAGCGCCAACGTGGCTAACAACATGCGAAAAAACAGCAACAGAATTCGCTGGCATAACGGCCAAGATTCTGCCGCGAAAACGCGGCTCTGGCCGCGGATCCGCGGCAAGAATCTGGCCGTTGAGCCTGAGATTTGATCCGACGGTTCAGATTTGGGAGCCCCTTCTTCTGAAGCCTATAAATAGACCATCAGAGCCAGTGCGAGAGACTGAGGAGAGAATAGAGGAAAGAGCTTGTAATTTTTGGTTTTTCTCTAGGTTTTTAGTGCTCTTAGTCTTCTTCTTCCTCCTAAAAATTCTGCAAAAGAGAGAAAGAAAGAGAGTGAGAGCTTGTAATCAGGGGTGACAAATTGAAGCAAGGATTAATCCAAAACTTTCTTCTCAACTCTTGCAATTTCTAGTGCTTTTCATTACTTGCTTTATTTCCTTCAAGCTTTACTTTCATAGCATGATGTTTTGTTGTTTTCTTTTTATTGTAATGGATAGCTAACTTCTTCTAACATGACTAGCTAACCACTAACTTTGCTAACTTCTAACTCTTGGGTGATTGCTAATTCTTAATCTTGCAAATGTTGAGTCTCTTTCATCCCCGATGGGTTACTTTCATTCTTGGCAAACTCTTGTTGTAATTCCATAAGATTCATGTGTGCCTCATTTAGAGCCTTGTCTTTAGAACAAGTGCCTTGATGGAACATAGAGATGGAGCACCAACCATATGCTATTTGTTGTACAACTTTCTTACTTCAATGCTAACATGATGTATGGCCTTGAATGACTAATGAATTTTGTATCTTCTTCCTTAGCATCCCTTGAGTGACACTCCTCGATTCCACCATTGAAATTCTATCTTAAGAGCCGATGAAATCAATGAGGCTACAAGACAAGTCCAAGAAGATCACCCATCCATCAAGTGGGAAAGTACATTGACCAACAAGCAAGACAAACACTTGCCGATGAATCAATGTGAGGCATGTATCACCATAATGGAGTTTAGTAAGTTAGCAAATTAGAAAGGTTAGCTAGTCATGGTTTTTCCCATCTAAAAGTCTTTTACAAGTTTTCCTTCTTTTAGTATTCTTTCTAAAGCAATTCTTGTTTTTGAATTCTTTTCATTTTCTTCCATCGTTTCTATTTTCATGTACAAATCCACTACAAATTCTTTCACCTATTTTACCATGTCTTTTTCATTCTTTTGAAACAAAGAAGAACTTTCGTTTTCTTTCTTCAACATCGAACCGTAAAGCTTCCATCGTGAGCTCTCCTTGAGGATCGACCCGTATAGCCTATGCTACTATGATGATTTGGAAGGAATACATCAAGCATTGTGAATACATTTTGGAGTAATTAAGCACCTAAGGTTGACTCTAAACCTTCTCTCTTTTGTTGAATATCTGTGCAATTCTACTCCCCTATTCTTTTCCCTATCAAATTTTTGGCGCCGTTGCCGGGGAGAGCAACGGTTTTTGATTCAATTGAAGAACTAAACGAATTTTCTTCTCTGTTGTAAGTGGCCTTGGTCCTCTGCTCTCGAAAGAAGAGACCAGGTGCCCTCGGATTTGCCGCGAAATCTCGGCCAAAGCCGCGGATCCGCGGCAATGATGAGTTGACTACTAATCTATTTTTGTGCAGGGTTGCTTGCAGTACTTAATTCTTGTATGCTTCACCATATTCCTGCTAATAATCAACAGTAAAATATTGGTTGCAAAGTTAAAAATTGATTAGACGTTTGCATTTCTAGGCACGTGTCTTTTCAATTCATTTACTTTACCGTTGAAGAGTGCTAGAGCAAGGTACGTGCGCATTGCATATCGAATAGGACTCACTTCTTGGTTGATTTATATCGCTTTGAGTGAACCTTGTTTGCTTATACTTTACACTTGCACCAAACTGATTTTAAGGGCATAACCCCATAAATAAGATAAGGTGGAGGATTTCATCACCCTTTCCTTGGCCCAAAAATCATTTTCCAAGCACTCACAATCCCAAGCTTTTAATAAAATCTGATAGACGTTGGCCCTAGGGACATCCGGACTCAGTAGGAGATCGGCTGAAGTTGGAAGTTGTTTTCTTATTCATACTCCGGTGAAATCAGTGTCTAAGGCTGGGGATTAAGAGGTTAAGCCTCGAAGATACCGTGGTTTGGCGTAATTAAGGACCGTTGCTTACGCACGGATACCTCCCACCGTATTTTGCCCTACCTGGCTGATTAGCTGTGGTCTGATTCAAGCAACAACCTTCTTTGGTTCATCGAATAGTTAGGAGTCGTCTAGGTCCAGGTATCCTAGATAGCTTGTGATTGATTGTTCTTTTATTGTTTGTTATTTTCATTTTTTCGCTGGTGTGATCGGTGAACGTTGTTTGTGACTGTATATGCAAGAGTGGTACCGGGATACAGATTCTGCAAGACTTGCTAGATTTTCTACACTTGCACATACACCACCACTTGACACTATCCCAATAATGGAAAACAACGTTTCGCTTCAAGATAGATTTTACCCGATTCGCACTTCGCTTCCGTCATGCATTCTTCTCCCTATTACCAATGGAAATCATTTTGAGCTGAAACCACAATTCATCAATACACTTCCACGATTTCATGGTTTAGAGTCTGAGGATGCGTACTTCTTCATTCGAGAGTTTGAAGAAGTATGTGTAATGATGAGAATTTCCCAATTGACTGAGGATGCTGTTAGGTTAAGGTTCATACCTTTTGCGCTGAAAGATTTAGCTAAGAAATGGCTTTACAATCTTCCCGCCAGTTCGATATCTTCATGGGATGATTTTGTAAAAGTCTTTCTTAAGAAATTTTATCCCATTCACAAGACAGCCCTCATGAGAAAAAAACATCATGCAATTCAAGCAGGAATCAAATGAACCCTTCTGGAGATATTTCGAGCGTTTCAAAGACCTTCTAGCCTTATGTCCTCATCACGGCATAGAGAAATGGCGTCAGTGCCAAATTATCTATGACGGACTTGATTACCAAGCGAAAACACTCCTTGAATCCATGTGCCCAGGGGAATTTCTGAAGAAAGATGAGAATCAGGGGTGGGATCTCTTTGAAGCCTTAGCTGAGAAAACAATTCAGTGGGAGTCATGTCCAGATAAACCCACTCCCACTACTTCCAGAACCGGTATGCATTCCATAGAATCCTCGATAGCTGCTGAGGCTAAGATCACACAATTAATGAAGAGGATAGAACTGCTTGAGTCAAGGGAACATTCTGTTGTCAATCAGGTCAACCCATCTCCTGTGGTCAAACCGGGTTGCACCTTTTGCCATGACCTTAACCATGTATTCGAGGAGTGTCCTGTATACCAATCTCAAATGTATCAGGAGAATACGAATGCTGCATTTACCAGACCCCACAACAATCCATACTCCAATACGTACAATTCGGGATGGCGAAACCATCCAAATTTTTCTTGGAGTCAGTCTGGTCCTGAGCAACCTAGGCCACCATTTCCAAATCAATATCATGCTCAGCCTCCTCAACACAGTTTCAACCGAAATTCACCGTATTTTCATCCATATCAAAGTCCACCACAATCACAATCTTATCAGAGCCGACCACACTACCAAACACACTTCCAGTCTCCATACCATCAACATCCACCCCAGAATGATTCAGATGAGAAAATATCAAAGTTGGAAAAAATGATAGAAACCTTCATAAAAACCCAGCATCAGGAAATGAATAAAGTACAGGTCCAGATAGGGCAATTGGCTAAATCTGTAAATGAGAGACAAAAAGGTATGCTACCAAGCCAGCCATTGCCTAATCCCAAACATCACTTCCCTCTGCATGAAGTGGAAGACATGGGCCCCAGTCATTGCAACGCTATTCATATTCTGAGATCTAGAAAACAGGTAGATAATAGGGTTTCTAATCAATCATCCAAATCAATGCCAAAGTCAACACCTCCAGTTCCAGTGCAACCAACTCTAGACAATCCACCTTCTAGTTCAGAGCCATCAACTTCAAAAGCCAAAGGAAAAGAAAAAGTAGATGAGCAACCTTATAAGCCTAGTGTACCATTTCCAAATAGGCTGACAAATCACAAGTTAAATGCTCATATGGAGAAGATAAGAGAAATGTTTAACAAGGTCCAAATCAATGTACCTCTTCTTGATGCCATACAACAAGTGCCATCATATGCAAAATTTTTAAAGGAAATGTGCACCAAGAAGAGGAAAACACAAGTCCCTAAGAAAGTCTTCCTAACTTCAAGCATCAGTGAGTTGTTCACTGGGTCAATTCCTGTGAAATACAAGGACCCAGGGAGCCCGACAATCTCTTGTGTCATAGGACAGACTACCATAAATAGGGCACTACTTGATTTGGGGGCCAGTATCAATCTCCTGCCTTTTCTGTGTATCAACAATTAGGGTTAGGCAATCTCCGCCCTACCCAAATGACGATACAACTAGCTGATCGCTCTGTCAAGAGACCCAAGGGGGAAATTCACGATGTTCTTGTCAGAGTTGGGGAGTTCATTTACCCTGTTGATTTTGTAATTCTTGAGACACAACCTGTGTCTAATACCAATCATAGGGCTCAAACTCCTGTCATCTTGGGACGACCATTCCTGGCTACAACAAATGCCATCATCAATTGTAGGAATGGGTCAATGAGGATAACTTTTGGTGACATGACGAGAGAAGTGAATGTCTTCAGCATGCAACCTCGTAGGATAAAAGATCAAACATTCGAGGTTAACTTTGTCAGAAACAATTGTGAGGAGAAAAGTAAAGATGAGTCGCAAGTTTGTGATTCTCTTGAAGTGGAAAATCCTGTTATCCGAGTACCCTTTCAAAAGGGAAAAGTTGATTTGGATATTTTCACTTTCAGTGAGCCAACCGTGAATGTATCCCATGAGGATACAATTCAAGAACCTCCAATTGATATATCTTTTGAAGACCTCTTCGCTGACGAAATCATGTGTTTGGATGAGCCAACTCGGGGTCGGTTAACTAATTGTACATATCTGAAGGAAAATGTTGACCTCAGTTTTGAGGAGTTGTATGAAGATGAGCTGGAATTTCTTAACATTGGGAATAAAGAAATTCAGAGTAAAAAAAGTGGTGATGAAGAAATTTTTAGTGAACATTGTGGTGAAATGAGGATGAATAACAATGAGCAATTGAAATTGGAAATGCCTAAGGCTCAGAAAATAATTGAACTCGTTTCCCAACTGAGCCCGCGCAAACAGACACATTGGAACGATGGGAAACGGGCCAGAGGGAAACGACCAAAGAAAAGCCTAGGCGATGGACACACTTGTATATATTCCTTGTAAATAATTTTTTGTACTCTTTTGTAAATAATAAAAAAAAAGAAAAAGAAGAAAATGAGGGACTTTTGTGCTAATTCATTTAAAAGAGTTCTACAACTTTCAAAACCCTAGGTTTCTACATATTACTTCTCCCTGGGGTCAAACTCCTTCACTTCTTTCAAACTTCAAATCCCTAGGTTTGTAAATATTACTTTTTACCTAGGGATAAAAGTGGGACTCTCAACCTTTCCCCTCTATAAATATCCTCTTTACCCTACCCCTCCTCTCTTCAAACACAAAACCAATCTCAGATCTGAAACCTCCCTTCGAGCGCTGCCCTCTGCAATTTTTTCCTTCCCCAAAGACTTCCTGTCAGTCGCGCTTCCGCAACCCTGGCCGCAGATCCGCGGCATCCTTGACGTTTCCAGAGCGCCGCCAAAGTCTTCACCAGTCGATTTCTGACGCTCGTGGCCGATCTGGTGCCACAGATTCCATCAGACCTTTTCTGTGCCCTCTGCAAGATCGGAATTTTTTCCCCCCCACGAATTCCGGGGGCGGTTTGAATTTCGATCTCTCCATTCTATTGCTTTGATCTAAATTTATAGCATGGCACCTAATATTTTTGCTGAAAAAGATTTTAGGAAAATTTTGTGTGATCCTAATGGCTATGGACATATGTTCCTAGATCGGATTAGGGCATGGGATTGGTATGCTTTAGTATACGATAATTCTGAGAACGATGCTTTTTACTGTCCTGAATTGGTAGCACTGTTCTACACATCCATTGACCATGCATCCGTAGATATACACACATACCAATTCACCATACACATGCCCTTGGGCGACTTGTTTATCACGCTTCCTCTCCTTGAGGAAATCACCAGTGTCCCTAGTATCACACAGCACAGCGACCCTCTCCCACTTATCGATTACATGACAGTTATGGGCGCTCGCTGTACGGAGCAAGACCGCGGGCTAAAGGCAGCAACACTTTTAGAAACGTACACTGCGTTGGACGCTGGATCCAACGTAACATCTTAGGTCTGGACCACACAACGTCATTCAACCGCCCGGTGTTGCAGATAATTTACGACTTGATGACTAGGCAACACACGGTCTGTCTAAACAAGACCATCTTCCACGCAATACTTGCCAACACCTCACGCACCCGTGGTGCCAAACACTCTCACCCCATTCTGATTACACGTCTGTGTAGGACTTTCCTACCGGACGCTGTCTTTGATTCTTTTAACCAGGTGTTTGTTACACCAGAGCGACCCACCAGCTCCTATAACAGTTGTTTGCACGCGGATTGGACTCCTAGTGTCTAGCCCGAAGATATACCGGTAGAGTCCTCTTCTGAGGAAAGTTTAGAGGAGGAAGATGAGCCTCAATTTTGGCGTCAGGATCCCCCAACAGATTCACATGCCTTCATGTCCACCATCTGGAAGGGCATGAAGAAAATTTTTAGGGGAAGGTAAGACTTAGGAAGAAGGTGGAGGAGCAATCCTCTAGGTTGGACCGCATTGAGACAGGGTTACAGCGGTCACAGTCGGCTGGACCCAGCACCACCGCTGGTCCAAAACGGCAGAGGGAGTGATTTTATACCTTTACCTATTTCATGCATCTTTTATATTGCATACATTGAGGACAATGCATGAGATAGGTATGGGGGGGTAGATTCTAACCTAGGATTTTTCATTTTCTTTTTAGGCTTTTTATTTTTCTTTTCTAGGATTTTCATTTTTTTAGATTTTACCTTTCTTTGTAGATTTACTATTTTCTTTTAGATTTTATTTTTTTCTTTTTAGAAAAAAATATATAAAAAATAATATAAAAAAAAGAAAATTCTTGATCCATGTTTAAAGAATCAAGCTTGACTTTAGGGATTAAGGAAGCTCTTAACTATGATTTCTAATTATAAGTCGAAAAGAGGAGTTTTGTTGGATTTTTAGGTTAAGTAATAAAGGATAAGAAAGATTACTAGATTTTAATTCTTTCTTTAGGATATATATACTAAACATATTGACGGATTAATCAAAGACTTTGTGACTTTATTTACATATATATATAATAAAAATAATAATAATAATAAAAATAAATAAATATATATGTATATAAATAACTAAATAAATACTTAGCCACTAATTAAGCTGGTTAGTCGTGCCTCAAGAAGTATTGCCAATCACGCCTAAAGGTGGTTAAGTCCTTAATTCCTTCGTGGCCTAGTTTACTTGAGTCCTCGAACCCGAGGGATGTTTTCTCATCTGGTGCCCTAAGACCGACTGGTTTGGGAGTCATCGGTAAGAGGCTCGTTACAAGGGTAAATTAGAAAGCTTAAGGAAGCTAAGGAAATGTAAATAAATAAATAAAAAAATATTGTTATATATATATTAGTAAACAAATGAACTTAGTCTAAGAAAGATCCTTCATATTTATAGATGTATATATACTAGGATTGATGCAAAATCTGGTTTTTGATCTTTTCCTTAAAAACTTAACCTAAGTTGAAAACAAAACTCTAAATAGACGCTTATAAGAGGAATGACAAGTTTAGGGTAACCTGAACCCTATAAATCAAGTAAGACTCTTGAAAACATGGATCAAAATTTTCACTAACACTTCTATTTTTTTCTTTATGGATTTTGTGGGTGCAATCCGCTGAAAACCCTCAGGAGACAACACTCCTCCTCTAGGGTAACCTAGAGGTTTAACGGCTTGTTGCACGTGCTCAGTGCAATCGTGTCACCTACGAAAGTGGTGCAATAATTTAGATAGGATTTTTCTTTCTTTTCTTGTTTTGCTCGGGGACGAGAAAAAGCTAGGTATGGGGGTGTGATTGTTATTCATTTTTGCATATTTTTTCACATCCATACCATGCATTATATCAATAAAAATATGTTTTTTACTCTTTTCCTCTCTATTTTTGCAGGTCCATATTTTAATGGAGAAGAGGCCCATAAATCCATGTAATTATCAAAGAATTAAAGGATTAATCAAGGCCTAAAAGAGAAGCCCAAGAGTTGAGCCTAGGTTCTGGAGCTATCCATGCGCCCAGTCAGACTTCTAGAAGCGCCAACGTGGCTAACAACATGCGAAAAAACAGCAACAGAATTCGCTGGCATAACGGCCTAGATTCTGCCGCGGAAACGCGGCTCTGGCCGCGGATCCGCGGCAGGAATCTGGCCGTTGAGCCTGAGATTTGATCCGACGGTTCAGATTTGGGAGCCCCTTCTTCTGAAGCCTATAAATAGACCATCAGGGCCAGTGCGAGAGACTGAGGAGAGAATAGAGGAAAGAGCTTGTAATTTTTGGTTTTTCTCTAGATTTTTAGTGCTCTTAGTCTTCTTCTTCCTCCTAGAAATTCTGCAAAAGAGAGAAAGAAAGAGAGTGAGAGCTTGTAATCAAGGGGTGACAACTTGAAGCAAGGATTAATCCAAAACTTTCTTCTCAACTCTTGCAATTTCTAGTGCTTTTCATTACTTGCTTTATTTCCTTCAAGCTTTACTTTCATAGCATGATGTTTTATTGTTTTCTTTTTATTGTAATGGATAGCTAACTTCTTCTAACATGACTAGCTAACCACTAACTTTGCTAACTTCTAACTCTTGGGTGATTGCTAATTCTTAATCTTGCAAATGTTGAGTCTCTTTCATCCCCGATGGGTTACTTTCATTCTTGGCAAACTCTTGTTGTAATTCCATATGATTCATGTGTGCCTCATTTAGAGCCTTGTCTTTAGAACAAGTGCCTTGATGGAACATGGAGATGGAGCACCAACCATATGCTATTTGTTGTACAACTTTCTTACTTCAATGCTAACATGATGTATGGCCTTGAATGACTAATGAATTTTGTATCTTCTTCCTTAGCATCCCTTGAGTGACACTCCTCGATTCCACCATTGAAATTCTATCTTGAGAGCCGATGAAATCAATGAGGCTACAAGACAAGTCCAAGAAGATCACCCATCCATCAAGTGGGAAAGTACATTGACCAACAAGCAAGACAAACACTTGCCGATGAATCAACGTGAGGCATGCATCACCATAATGGAGATTAGTAAGTTAGCAAATTAGAAAGGTTAGCTAGTCATGGTTTTTCCCATCTAAAAGTCTTTTACAAGTTTTCCTTCTTTTAGTATTCTTTCTAAAGCAATTCTTGTTTTCGAATTCTTTTCATTTTCTTCCATCGTTTCTATTTTCATGTACAAATCCACTACAAATTCTTTCACCTATTTTACCATGTCTTTTTCATTCTTTTGAAACAAAGAAGAACTTTCGTTTTCTTTCTTCAACATCGAACCGTAAAGCTTCCATCGTGAGCTCTCCTTGAGGATCGACCCGTATAGCCTATGCTACTACGGTGATTTGAAAGGAATACATCAAGCATTGTGAATACATTTTGGAGTAATTAAGCACCTAAGGTTGACTCTAAACCTTCTCTCTTTTGTTGAATATCTATGCAATTCTACTCCCCTATTCTTTTCCCTATCAGTTCTCACAAACAATAGATAACTCTTCATTCAAGGCATTGGCATCCATATCATCATGATCATCAAATGAAGAGTAGCACTATCTAGTTAAGTATCCGAGTATACCTCAAGTGAGTCATTCCCTTGGACCATATAGCGTTGTTGTGGCTCAGATTCATCTCCACTAGATTCCTCCTCTTGTTGGATTGGTATTTGAAGCTTGGAGGTGGATGTGGTTGTCAACTTGTTCCACACTGCAAAGGCGGAATCAAGGTTAGAAACATGCATAAGATATTCTTTAGAAAGCGTGCTTCTAATAGCCTCAAGGGCTAGTGCATTGGCCCCTATATGCTTGCTATCACTAAGGTAGGATTCCTTGGTAATGGCAAGATGAACCTTATATCTTAGGGCTTGTAGGTAAATGGACATCCTAGTCTTCCAAACAACAATGTTGGAAGGGTCAAACATAGGTGGGGTCATGAAGTCCATGGTGTGCAAACTATATGTGTGCAAACAAATATGTGTGCAAATGCAAAAGGTAGATTAGCTAAACCAAGATCTCACTCCTAGGTTGTTAGACCTAAGTATCAGGAGCGTAGGCTCTGATACCAATTGAAATCACCTAGAGGGGGGGTGAATAGGTGATATGGCTAATCTAGAAACAAAATGCGGAAGCTAAAAACTAATTTGTAACACACTTAATACAACCAACGAGTGTAGCCTAATTCCCCGTGAAGGGCTCTGGACTAACTCCTCTTGATTCCCCTAGATAAGGGTTGAGGTGCTATATGAAGCTCTCGTGGTTAAGTACAAGTGAGGCACACAAATAACCAAGCATATAAGAATAAGCAATATGAATCAATGCAAGGCACAAATGCAAGCAAATAAGATATGGCAATATGAATGATGCAATGCACAAATGTAAAGGGAGAGAGTTAGAGAGACAATGGATCAAACGCAAACACAAAGATATGTTTTGAGGTTCGAGCCCCTAGCTCTACGTCCCCGCCTTCACCGAATCCAATATCTTGTTCACCGAGGACTCCCACCGAGGGAACCTCCACCGAGGAGGATTTGTACAACACCGGGAGTACCGAACTCCTCTCTCAAACACCACCTCACAACCGAGGGGTAGGCCCGTAGCCAAACAACCACAATCACCTCTACCGAAGAGGGATACAAACACAATCCACCTCTACCAAAGAGGGATCCAAACACCAACCAACTCTACCTCACCAAGAGGGAGCAAACCACAATCTCAACCTCTACCAAAGAGGGAGCAAACACCACTCCAATCAACCTCTACCAAAGAGGGATACACAAATACAAGGAGGGTTTACAACTTGGAGGTTTTCACAACCTCAAACAATCTCTTTTCCACAAACCAAAAGATCCTAATAGAATAGGATAGAGGATAAGCTCAAGTGTGGAAAACAAATGTTTTGGAATCAAATAACAAAGAAAAACTACTTGGGAAATCTCTTGTAAATGATAGAAATGAAAATCCAAATCAATATCCCAAAAGCTTAGTTTTCTTTGATTTTCCAAAACCCTAAACACAAATAAAATTGGAAGTTTAAAGCCCAAAAATACTTTTGAAAACTTGAAAATAAACTCTGGAGAAACACTATTTTTTCTTTCTTAAAAGTCTTCTCAAAATCCCAAAGAAGTGGGGCTTAAATAGCCTTCTCCAATAAACTAGCCGTTGGCTGATTTTTCAGCCAGCACGACTGGCGGTCGACCGGCCGGTCGACCGCCAACGGTCGATTTTTCAACCGTTGGAGGGATCTGGTCGACCGCCCAAAAACAGAGAGCACTGCTCTCTGGTCCGGTTGACCGACCGGTCGACCGGCCCAATGGCTCGCTATACGTGCACAGACCTGTGCACGTCGGTCGACCGACCGGTCAACCGTCTCTGGACCACGGTCGACCGGCCCGGTCGACCGCCAGGGCCTGGCAGCCACTATTCTGGGTCAGAAAAACATGTTAAAAATATTCTAATAAATCCGATAAATCTTCTAAAAATTCATAAAAATAGTTTTATCATTTTACATGGATAAACAAACATGTGATAAATATTTCAAGACAAATATCAAACAATTTGAATCATTTTTGTGTCTTGCAAATATTATCAAAAACCAAAAACTGTATTTTATCAAACTTTAATTTTTCAATAGGAAATCTGATTTTTCCTAAAACACTTTTAAATACAAAAACATGATATTTAAACACATTAAAGCATATTGCATATGGACATAAGTCCAATATACATGAGATATATCATATTTCTTTATAGTTTTTGTCTTTAAAATAACCATAAAACATGTTTTTGTAAACATGTGTGTGTACACTTGAGCATATCAACTATTCTTATCTTTACAAATGGATCTAAAACACACTAAACTAAGCTAGGATACCTAAGTCTTCTTGACGATCTTCTATCTTCAAGTCGACCCGATCCAAACCGTGATCCACGAGCAAGGCAATATATGATCTTGATGCTCGGGCTCTGGAATCACAAAGTGAAGGGCTTCAAAACTCCTTTGTTGAAGCTATCACCAACTAATATCTTGATTAATGATCTGAAACTTAAACAACACAAGATTATTAGTAAACATAACTACATGAGTTAATCATCATCAAAACTAGAGTGGAAGGCCTCTGGGCCAACATGTTCGTGCTTTAGGTGAGTTCTGTGCATACTAGGAACTATGTCCATATGATTACCCGGTCCTGCAGAACTGGGTCAGTATCGCTAAGTGAGAACAATAATAGTACCATTAGGTACCCAACACGTATACAAAATTCATCCAAAATACAAATGTTGTCTCTCCTCAATTTCCTCAGACCCGGTGTCTGTTTTCTATTGTTAATGTTACATTAATTACTGGGTATATAAAATATAATAAGTCTAGAGGTGGCACCCATGTGATGTGGGATTCAAGCGGGCCCCTTCGAATTCAAGAGGTAGCCCCCGCAGATTCAAGAGGTGCCCCCCCCCACAACATCTTCATATAATGTGGCACTTTATTCCGTGTGGCACTTAGTTTTGCACATTTCTTGCCAGTACCACCTCTACAACAGTGTTAATCACATGAATATAAGAGAACAATGTTTTTTGACAATTCCGATAACACGAACGATTTTCCAACATAACAAGATTGTCGCAGTAATTCTGGTAACATTAACCCGATCAATATCACTCCTTGATTCATGTATAATTGTCTATTTCAAACTTTTCACAACCATGATCAAGATTTCTAGTTTACTTAATCAGATAATAAGTTAAGTGATTACTTCGCATTATCTTAAATGAATACCTATAATGATTCGTTTGAACAATAGCTTAACCAATCCACAAAATCCATGATATAACATAATTTGCTCAAAACATGGTTTTCATTTCAAATATTAAGAAACACTCATACTATAATAAATATGATTTATTGTTAAAAGGGTTAAAAAGCACTCACTTAAGTTTCTGGGGATTTACAGGAGATTATGTCGACTGTAGTGTCTTGTCATAGTTAATTATGTATGCGTAGCTCTCGTTTCCATGATTCCATTACCTTGAGAATTACATGAATCAGACTCCAGATTGCCAAGATATCACCTGAAATCAAATCGGTGCTTAATGGGTTTAAATAACTCTTAATGGGTTTGCACTGTTACTATTGGGTCAAGTTTGAGTCTGCTATAGAGATTGGATCTGGGTTTGAAGTTGGAATAGGTCGGGTCACTGTTGGTCAAACCCTATAACCCAAACACACTTTTTAGTGATCGGGTGCGGGTTAATAGGTCTGGTACAAACAGGCTCGGGTTATGGACATCCAATAAGAAAAAGAAAAAAGAAGAGAGAGAGAGAGAGAGAGAGAGAGAGAGAGGAAGGAGCCAGCAGTAGGGCTTGGGGTTTTAGCGACAGTGCCTGGCCAGACTATGCGATGGCGACAGTGTTGTCGAGTGGCAAGGAGAAAAGAGAGAGAAAAAGAAGAAGATGATGATGAGAGGAAGAGAGAGAACAATAGAAGAGGAGGTTGCGGCCTGAAGTTATCGTGGTAATGCCTTGTTAGACCAAACGGCAGTGGCAGCCTATAGGCTGAAATCACCAAGAGGGGGGGTGAATAGGTGACTAGCTAATCTAATGGTGAATTAATGCGGAATTAAAACTACTTATGTAAACTAAAAATTTTTAAGCTAAACACACCAAGTATAACACAAGAGTGTAGCCGGATTCCCCGTGAAGGGCTCTGGACTAACCCCTCAAGATTACTCTAGATAAGAGTTGAGGTGCCGCTTTGGCTCTCTTGGTTGAATACAAGTGTGAGCAAACAATCCCCAAGCATATAACAATTAAGCACACAATATGTCAAGCATATAAGAGATATGAACATAAGCATAAGTAAGATATAAACACTAGTGAGAGATAGAGAGAGCAATCGCAAATACGGGAGATTTGTTTCAAGGTTCGAGCATCCTTGCTCTACGTCCCCACCTTCAACACTATGAAGGATTTTCACTAAAAACGATCCCACCGGATCACTCGGTGCCGCAACACCTACAAGCGAGTTCACACTAGAACTCCTTTGGACTCTCTAGTCCCTCTCTTGTTCCTGCAAGAACTACACACGTAAGCACGCTAGCCGCACCTCTACAACGAGCTCTCACTAGAACTCGAAACACCGCGAACCCACAAGTCTGCCTCCTCAAATACAATGATGAACTATTGGTGATCTAAACACTTGATCAACTAAAAACAATCTCACAATACCTCTCCTATAGGAGTGATATAGCAATATAAAGCTCAAGTATGTGTGAGAAAACTAGGATTGAAGTTGTGGTGGAAAACACAAGAAATCACTTTTGAAAACTCTTGATAAACTCTCCTTCTGAATGGAAGTATTTGGCTCTAAAACAAGTGGAGATAAATACTTAATAGAGTAGGAAAAACTGGTTCAAAAACCCCCTTAAAATCTTGTAGAAAACAGTCCATGGGAACCCCATTATATAGGCATCCGAAAACTAGCCATTGGGGTCCAAATCAGCAGCTGGCGCTGCTGTCGGTCGACCGCCCGGTCGATCGCCAACGGTCGAATTTTCGACCGTTGGGAAGGTCGGTCGACCGCCTTTAGGGCAATGGCCCCGCGGTCGACCGCCCGTCTACCGGGACAATTTCAGAGAGTAGACACTCTCTGGCGGCCCTGGCCGTGCACGTTTTGTGCGCGTTGGTCGACCGCCCGGTCGACCGACCCCTGACTCGGTCGACCGGCAGAAGGCCAAAACAGTATTTTTTAGGGATTAAAGTTTGTCATTTTACCTTCAATAAAATCTCATAAAATCTCTAAAAATCTACAAAAATAAGTTCAGTAATATACTTTGATATATAAACATGTTTGAGTAAAAATTAAAATATGTTACAAACATTTTGAACCATTTTTGTAACTTGGAATTTTTGCCTTAAAACAAAAACCGTATTTTTCCAAATTAATCTTTTCAAAACTTCTCCAAATATAAAAACAAAATATTTTAAACACTTTTAAAGCTTAGTGTGTATGGATATGATCCACTACATATATAATATAAAATATCTATGTTTTTGACATTTAGCTCTAAAATAGTTTTGGTTAAAACACATGTATATATGAAACTCCAAAATCAAAACAGTTTTTTTCCAAAATGAAAACTCTTTTAAAAAAACACATATAAATCTTGTGTGTGAGTGTATATGTACTTGAGCAATCCATCAATTATCCTTTATATTTTATCTAAAAATAAATTCTTGACACTTACAAACATGACACAAGTCTTCTCTTGAAAATCTTCACTTGAAAATCTTCTTCTCCTTCTTGACTTGGTCCAAAATATGATCCAATGAGCTAGAATCTTCTTGAGTATTTGATGTGGTCTTGATGCACAAGCTCTTGAATCAACACGTGCTAGCTCCAAAACTTGACTTTAAATCCTTTGTTGAAACTAAACACCTACTAAGATCTTGATCAAATATCTGAGACTAAATAAATGTAAGATCATTAGTACTATAACTACATGAGTTAATTATCATCAAAACTAGAGTGATGGGCCTTTGGGCCAACAATCTCCCCCTTTTTTTGATGATGACAAAACTCATGGAGTTATATATGGATGGATTAAAGTTAAGTTTCATGGAAGCTCCCCCTTAACTCATGCATAACAATAAACAAATAAGATATTACAATGAAGAGCATAAAACTAAACAAATATATATGCATATGCATAAACAAGGTGAGAGAAACATGCATAAACCAAAAGTTCTTTTTCCCATAAACCTTCTCCCCCTTTTTGTTTAAACTTTCAAAATCATTCTCCTCATTTTGTAAAATGCATAAACTCAATATATGCAAAAACTCAAATATGCATATATAAACTCAAAATCTTTCTCTCCCTTTTTGTCAATCATCAACAAAGGGGTGAAAAACAAATCAAACAATAAAGATATATATGCGATATACATTCATGAAGAGAGAGACGTGAAGTTAACTCCCATGCATACATGCATTACATGAAGAAGGGATGACAAAGCCCTAACTCACATAAAGCATAATATGCAATGTATAAGTGGAGATGTGAAGCTCCCCCTACACACGTGTATCACATAAAAAAGAGATGTCAAGCTCCTCAATACAAGATACACTCAACATGAATCTATATATAGAAGAGATGTTAAGCTCCTCTTGTATATAGATAATACATATCAAAACATTTTTAAATCACTTTCAAACAAATTTTGAATACCATTTGAAATTGGAAATTTTTTGATGCCAATTAAATTGAAACATTTGTAAACTTGATCCCAATGAAAGTAAAGTATTTTATATTTGATACCAATAGAAATACATGATAAATTTTGATACCAAATAATAGGTAAAATATTTGTGATACCAATTAAAATTGAAACCCAATTGGAAATCAAAATATATTGATACCAATTGAAGTATAATGTAAATTTTGATATCAACAAAATACCAATGGAAAATAATGCATAAGCTTATTAATGTACCAATTGAGATACCATTGAAATTAAGATTTAAGTCAAGCTTAGCATAAACATGTAATTTGTACTTTAAACATGTAAATATATTATAAATCAAGCACAATCAAATCATATATATATATATATATATATATATATATATATATATATATATATATATATATATATATATAATATATAGTGAGTTGATCCCCTAAGAACGGTTCTCACGAATTCATGTAAGAACTTTCACGTGGGCCGTCGGATCTGATAGAGATCTAGTTTTATTTGATTTGATCTATCAGATCTGACGACCCACGTGAAAGTTCTCACAGAAATCCGTGAGAACCGTTCTTAGAGGATCAGCTCCCTATATATATATATATATATATATATATGAAAATGAAAATACCAATAGAAATTGATATTACTTGAAATGTGAGGCATACATATATAGAAAACAAAATATGAGTATACATAAAAATATCAATTATAATACAAATTGAAAATATGATGAGAAGCAAGTGTATAACTCATAAAGATCCACCCTTTTCATGCACATGATAAAAGATATTTAATTTGAGCATACAAGGCATGGTCGCCCATCCATCCTCCCTTATAGGGGTTGGTAGGGGTTTTCAAAAAAAATAAAGGTTGAAAATAGTTGTATTATGAAAACACTACCAAATGAAGAATAGATAACTAGTTAAAATAATTTTTGAAAAACTAGTTAAAGATCCTTCAAAAATAAAAACAAAACATATGTATCTCACGAATCGTACTAAATACACAAAAGTTGACACTCGAAATCTATATAGCTCAAAAATTCTCATGAAAACAAAGTCATGAGTAAACAAAATGAAGTGTGAGTGCACAAGAATCATGTAATTAGCATTTTCATGAAAATAGACAATGAGGCTCAAAAACATCAATCATGTGAAAATCATGAAAATTCATTTTTCATTTAAAAAACAAACTTCTAGGTATATGTATGTTTTATCCAAAACTAACAATATACATATATATCCTAAACGCAAATGAGTCCAAAAAGTAATTTGCATGAAGGCAAGTGACTCAAGGGTATACATGTATATTTATTAGCTTAAACAAACATAGCATATATATGAAGCAAAACATGCCCAAAAATAAGAAAAACATGTATAAGTGAAGAAATCATCAAAACTAGGCTATATATGTACATGTAATAGGTACAAATGAGTGATAAAGTACAAACATATAAGAATCAATTGTTGCCCACTACTTGTACACGTATACACACAAGTTTTAATGGAATTCTACATCTAAACAAGTTTTTACCACATAAAGCACAAAACATGATTATTTTAACAAAAACTAAAACATGCTAAAAATCATCAAATATAAAAGTATGTAAACTAAAGTAGGAGTTTAGAGATAGTTACCAAACCAAATGCACTATTCTCTAAGTCTCCAAAACATGGTGGTCGTCCCACCAAACTTTCTTGATAGCGGTGCATCAAATGTATGTCCATTTAGTCCATGTGCATCCACCACCAAGGCACCAACCCTCTCACATCGTGTAAGAGCCCACACCTACATCAAATACAAGAGGTGGGAATTTTGTTACCCATTTTCTTTTGGGTCCATGGGGGTTAGCATTGTAAGGAACCCAAACATTTTTTTTAGCAGAATTTAAAGAGTTTACCTTATCTAACAAAACTTTGCTAAATGGCCTTTGCGGCCACAATGTGTACACTTGTACACTCTATTATGCACATGAGAGTGAGTGTGATCATGATGGGCAAAATGTGCATATGTGTGCCGTGGGTGATGTGCATGTACATGTGGAGCTTGTTTCTTTTGAAATAAGGTTTCCAATCTATTATGGTTAAATGCACATTTGCTCAAAGTTGAGCTCAAACAATCTATTTTATTTTTCAAAAATTTAATCTCATTTTTGTTAATGGTTGTGGCATGAAAAGCATGATCAACAATCTTTTTCTTTTTAGGAACATTTTTCTTTTCTTTTAAAACAATTTTTCTTTTCAAAGAGTTATTTTCTTCCAAAGCAATCTCTTTTTGTTTTTCCACCAAACTAATTTTATTTTTAAAAGAGGTATTTCCTTCACAAAGATCATTTAGCTTAGAGGACAAGGAAATATTTTCATTTTTCAAAAATTCATTTTCTTTTACAATGCATGCAACTTTATTTTTAAAAGAATCATTTCCTTTTAACAAGGAATCAAATTTACTTTTCAATTTTTTGTTATCCTTTTAAGCATGTCACATTTGTCTTGAAGTTGTTGACAAAAAGATGCAAGTTCATCATATGGCATATCAACATCCTCATCAAGCTCAGATTCGGAGTTTAACTCAAGGGGGTTATCCCCTTGGACCATGTAGCATACGTTGAAAGCTTCACTTCCAACATCCGAGTAGCTCCCCGCATAGTATTGCTCTTGTTCGCCAAGGGAGACTAAAGTTTTCCATACTACAAAAGCCGAATCAAAGTTAGAAACCCTAGAAAAAATTTATCATTTAGGGTTGACTTTAAAGCATGTATGGCTTTTGTATTAGCCTCTAGATGTTTGCCATTTAAACAATATGCATCTTTAATGGTGGCAAAATAAAAATGAATACCTAAGGCTTTGAGGTACATTGACATCTTAACTTTCCAAGTTTGGATGTTAAGAATGTCAAAAGTGGGAGGTGACATGAAATCCATGTGTGTGTACAAATATTATGATTAGCTATAAATAAGGATCTTTAACTCAAGGTTGTTAGACCCAAATCAAGAGCACTTGGCTATGATACCAATTGAAATCACCTAGAGGGGGGTGAATAGGTGACTAGCTAATCTAATGGTGAATTAATGCGGAATTAAAACTAAACTAAAAATTCTTAAGCTAAACACACCAAGTATAACACAAGAGTGTAGCCGGATTCCCCGTGAAGGGCTCTGGACTAACCCCTCAAGATTACTCTAGATAAGAGTTAAGGTGCCGCTTTGGCTCTCTTGGTTGAATACAAGTGTGAGCAAACAATCCCCAAGCATATAACAATTAAGCACACAATATATCATGCATATAAGAGATATGAGAAATAAGCATAAGTAAGATATAAACACAAGTGAGAGATAGAGAGAGAAATCGCAAACACGGAAGATTTATTTCGAGGTTCGAGCACCCTTGCTCTACGTCCTCGCCTTCAACACTATGAAGGATTTCCACTAAAAATGATCCCACCGGATCACTCGGTGCCGCAACACCTACAAGCGAGTTCACACTAGAACTCCTTTGGACTCTCTAGTCCCTCTCTTGTTCCCGCAAGAACTACATACGCAAGCACGCAAGCTTGCCGAGGCTGCACCTCTACAACGAGCTCTCACTAGAACTCGAAACACCGCGAACCCGCATATCCGCCTCCTCAAATACAATGATGAACTCTTGGTGATCTAAACACTTGATCACCTAAAAACAATCTCACAACACCTCTCCTATAGGAATGATATAGCAATGGAAAGCTCAAGTATGTGTGAGAAAACTAGGATTGAAGTTATGGTGAAAAACACAAGAAATCACTTTTGAAAACTCTTGATAAACTCTCCTTTTGAATGGAAGTATTTGGCTTTAAAATAAGTGGAGATAAATACTTAATATAGTAGGAAAAACTGGTTCAAAAATCCCCTAAAATCTTGTAGAAAACAGTCCATGGGAACCCCATTATATAGGCATCCAAAAACTAGCCGTTGGGGTCCAAATCAGCAGCTGACGCTGCTGTCGGTCGACCACGCGGTCGATCGCCAACGGTCGAATTTTCGACCGTTGGGAAGGTCGGTTGACCACCCGGTCGATCGCCTTCAGGGCAATGGCCCCGCTGTCGACCGCCCGGTCAACCGGGCCATTTCCAGAGAGCAGACACTCTCTGGCGATCGACGGTGCGGTCGACCGGCCCTGCCCCTGCACGTTTTGTACACGTCAGTCGACCGCCCGGTCGATCGACCCCTAGCTCGGTCGACCGTGCGGTTGACCAGCAGAAGGCCAAAACAGTATTTTTTAGGGATTAAAAGTTTGTCATTTTACCTTCAATAAAATCTCATAAAATCTCTAAAAATCTACAAAATAAGTTCATTAATATACTTTGATATATAAACATGTCTGAGTAAAAATCAAAACATGTTACAAACATTTTGAACTATTTTTGTAACTTGGAATTTTTGCCTTAAAACAAAAACCGTATTTTTTCAAATTGATTTTTTCAAAACTTCTCCAAATACAAAAATAAGATATTTTAAACACTTTTGAAGCTTAGTGTGTATGGATATGATCCACTACACATATAAGATGAAATATCTATGTTTTTGACATTTAGCTCTAAAATGGTTTTGGTTAAAACACATGTATATATGAAACTCCAAAAACTAAACGGTATTTTTCTAAAATGAAAAATCTTTTATAAAAACACATATAAATCTTGTGTGTGAGTGTATATGTACTTGAGCAATCCACCAACTAATCTATCCTTTACATTTTATCTAAAAATAAATTCTTGACACTTACAAATATGACACAAGTCTTCTCTTGAAAATCTTCACTTGAAAATCTTCTTCTCCTTCTTGACTTGGTCCAAAACATGATCCAATGAGCTAGACTCCTCTTGAGTATTTGATGTGGTCTTAATGCACAAGCTCTTGAATCAACACGTGCTAACTCCAAAACTTGACTTTAAATCCTTTGTTGAAGCTAAACACCTACTAAGATCTTGATCAAATATCTGAGACTAAATAAATACAAGATCATTAGTACTATAACTACATGAGTTAATCATCATCAAAACTAGAGTGATGGGCCTTTGGACCAACATAGGCGGCAGTCGACCAACATGATCTGGCCTCTGAGAAAGAGAAAAAGAGTGCAAGAGAGACAAAGTAAGAGAGATAAAAAGAATGAGAAAGAGAAAAGAGGAAGAGATGATGGGTGTGTGGGGAAGTGAGTGAGAGAGAGCTACTGGGGAGAGAGTATGTGAGAGGGAGAGAGAGGTTATAGAGAGAGGGAGAAGAAGAAAAAGGAGAAGAAGAAAGGGAGAGGAGAGAAAAAGATGTTGGCCCCACGGGTACAATCACCTATTTGTTTTAATGATTCTAAAACTTATGTGATTAAGTGTTACTAATCAAGTTCAAGTGTTTTTAAGTTTACAAGTTTCAAGAGTTAGGTGTTTAGATTCACTCTTCTTTCAAAAGAAGGTATTAAGGTACTCAAGTTGATTCAAGCATGGGACTCAAGCTCGAAAAGTCAAAACTTGAAATTTGGATAAGCTCATTTGAATAAGACTTGAAGATAGTGTAAACTCTTGTAAAAATTTAGAATGTTTAAGTCTAAATATTAGATTGCATGTTCAAGAATTTCATAAACAGAAATATTTTTTCAAAAAATATTTTTTATAGTTTTCACGATTACCTTTTTGATTGACAATATATCTTCAATTAAATTTTTGTATATATATATGTATATGTATATGTATATTATTTCATAATTTAATCCTACTCAAAATATTTCAATATCTATATATAGTTTTATAAAAATATCAGAAGATTTACCAACAATTTTTAAAACAAAGAGTTTAAGGCCTCTTGGCTAGGCCGGTAGGCCACCCTGTCGACTGCATTCTGTGTAGAGCATTTTTGTGCTCTGGATGGTCGATCGAGCGACTAATCATATGTGCAAGCACAGAGTCTGACCTCAGGGACTGGTTGATTGATGGTCCTAGCTCTATTTGGGCAGCCTCTGGTTGGTCGGCCGTGCGGTCGACCGCCAGACCTCTACTAAGCTTTGCACCATTTTTGGCTCTCTGGATGGTCAACCAAACTCAGTCAATCATGTGCAACAACTTCTATGAGCCTAGTCAGTCTATCTCTCGGTCGACCCCTAGATGTGCAGAAACGACAATTGCCTTTTTAAAACGGCTATTTTTGAACTTAACCTATTTTGTTTTATCCTCAAATGAATATACTTTGATTTTTTAGGGTTTTATCAGGTGTTTAATGACTAGGTTAACTCTCTAATGATATTTTCCCTTTTTCTATTAATAGAGGTCAATGTAGGGAGTTTCAATTTAAAAAGATTCGTTGAAATTTATTTGAAAAATTCAAGAAAAAATTCAAGTTTCAGGTTTTCAAGAGAGCTTTCATTTTCTACTCATTTTGTGTCAGTTTTCAGCTTTCAAAGTTCAATCTTTTTATTAATTTTTGCTCACAAACTTTTTGAGCCCCACTACACTTTATACTATAAGAAGTTGTATTTGAGAGAGTTTGTGATCTTGAGTGTCACCAAGTGATTGTATTCTTCATTTTCTTTGAGATCTCCTCTTGGATATAGGATTGAAGGTTGGAGCTGAGACTCTGGGTCTTACGAGATCCATTGTAGTTGAGTTTTAATGGAGATAGTGGAAATCCTTCATTAGAGCAAGTTGCTCAAATCTCGAAATAAATCTCTTGTGTTTGTGATTGCTACTCTCTCTTACTCATTCCTATTTACTTTTATTTGCTTATAATTACTCATATTTATTCACTTTATACTTATTGCTCTATTTTTCTTACTATTGTTTTATCGTTGTATTTATTCAATCAAGAAGGCAATCGTGCACCTTAACTCTTATTTAAGAGAAAATTTGACGAGAAGTTCAGAGCCCTTATGGAATCTACGTTTCACTTCTTTGTTTTTATTTGCCGAGTAGAGGTAATTTTAATTTTTGTATTTTGATTAACACATTACCTATTCACCCCTTTAGGTGATTTCAATTGGTATCAGAGCTTGGTACTTTAGTTTTTTAGGTTTAATCACCTTAGAGAGATCTTTATTTGCTACTCCGTTATTTGCTTCACAGACTCACACTCATGGCCAATAGTATTAAGACCCCACCCAAGTTTGATGGGCTTAACTTTCCCATTTAGAAAGTTAAGATGACTATTTTCCTACAATCCCTAGGAAGCCGAGTAGCCAAGATCGTCACCAAACCTTTTGTCTTTCCCAAGGGTGATGAGGACAAATGGTTCGATATTACCATTAAGGAATTTGATGCCAAAGCCAAAGCTCATTATGTATTATTACAATCACTTAATGATGATGATATTTCTAGAGCTATTAGTTGTAAATCCACTTATGATATTTGGTGTAACCTTGTAGTAACTCATGAGGGAACCTCTCAAGTGAAGAAAGCCAAAATAGATCTTTTTTATTCTCAACATGAGAACTTTAGTATGGATGAAAATGAATCTATTGATGACATTATTACATGTTTTACTAAAATTACTAATGGTCTTTCATCATTAGGTGACACTATTGATAATGACCAAAAAATAAGGAAGGTCATTCGAGCTCTTCCTCCATCATGAGAAGTCAAGTCCACTTTCTTGAAGGAACTCAGTGTCAAAGATAAAATGGATTTCATGGATCCTATTGGTAACTTGAAGACTCATGAAATGGAGAGAAAAGCAAGAGAAGAAAAGGCTCCACAAAAGGAAAAAAATCTTGCATTCAAGGTAACTCCTACTTTCTCCGAGATGATGAAGAAAATGAGCAAGAAGATGGTGAAGAACACTCACTCCTTGTGAAGAACTTGAGAAGGTTGTACACAAAAGAAGTGGGTTCAACAATAGAAAAGGAAGATGGCAAGGAAAGGAGGAAAGAAGAGGAATGATATAGAGCATTGCTATAATTGTAAAAAGCAGGGCCACCTCATTGCCGATTGCCCGAAAATGAAAAGCAAGCCATCCATTTCAAAAAAGTCTTATAAGAAGAAGGCATTGAAGGCAACATAGGATTTCAAAAGTGAATCCGAGGAAGACTTTGACACAACGAATATGTATTTCATGGCAAATGACAACATAACCAAGGTATTTTCATAAACTACTTTACATGATTCCAATTTGTCTAAAAAAGAATTATGAGAAGCTTTTGAACAACTTTCAAATAACTATGATATTCTTAAAAGGAAAATTTTGAAATTAAAAGAAAGAAATTAAGGTTTTACAAAATCAATTAAGTATGATTTCAAAGAAAACGAAAATTATCTCTTTCTCTTGAAAACACTAAAAATGATTTTGATGCTTTGTAGTGGTCAAGATCTAGCCAACCTTAGAGAACGAGACACGTGTCCCATCGCTTCAGAAGTGTCGCAAGCAGTCAGCACACCTAACACGCCAATCAGCTCATATACAACCCCAAGAAGAGAGAGTCTTGGGCCAAACCCTGAGAGACCTCGCGACTCCGAGGAGAGGACCCCGACTTCCTTTTAATCCCCGCCATCATTGACTATCATACATCTCCCCGACTCCTGTTGGACACAGCTCAGCAACAGGAGATCCGAATTTTCGGCATAGATGCATTGCCATAATATTCCCGACGTTCTAAACTTCTTACCTATTTCAGCCGGAACGGTTACAGATGGTGGCGGATATTCCGGCATGCCAATCCCAACAAAAAGTGTATCAATCCTAATAGATATGAAAGGTTTTAGCAGCAAATCATGAATCACGCAAAAAAATCTGTTCCATCCATTATAACATAACAGATTACTTATAAACAGGGCAAGGCCAGAAAAAAAGGGAGAAAAAAGAAAAAAGGAAAATACTGTAAATCCCCACTGTAACACATAAAAAATAGTGAATTCCTTCTCTCTCCTCCCCATGTCTTTCCCTCATAGGTTTCACGTAAAATCTGAGTCTCGTCTGCTTGCTATGTTGAATTTTCATTTCTTGCATTTCATTAGACAACCCCCTTCTGCTAGTGGTGTGAGATCGGCCATTTAATCAATCGCATAGAAAATCTCCACCACAAGCTGCTGCTTTCATTGAGATCTGAGTCTCAGTGTTCAGATTTCTCCCCTGCCAAACCTACCGTCCAGAAAGCCTCTCATACATCGACGATGGTCCCAAGAAGATAAGCCACTAAAGGTATGTCATCCAAAGGAAAATCCATCGAAGTCGCTGGGGGCACAGTTCTTCCACCAACCGTGATCAACCGTGCATCACAGACGCAGACTCCTCATCACGATAGGAATGAGACACTGACATCTAGTCTTCATAGCAGCGCGAAGACTAGCTCCTTCAGATACTCTATGAGATGAGGGAGTAGATGAAAGAACAACAGCATAATCAGACCGTGAACAGAAGCAGGTGGCTCTCGACCGTGAGAACATCCTCCAGGAGCAGGAAAAATTGAGGTTACTCAAGCAATAGCTCCTGGACCAAGTTGTGTCCCACCAGAATAACTCAGGGCAACTGGAGGGCGACCCCGACAACAAAAGGTTTCCTGACCACTGCACTCTCGATGAACTAATCCAGAAGCAGATAATGGAGGTCAAGCTACTTGGTCACCCTACTTCATCTATCAAGACCCACGCGACTCCTCTATCCAAAGATATCCAGGAGTACGAGTTCCCAAAGAAATTCTACACACTGATATTCGACTACTACTCCAAAGTGAGTGATCCAGTTCAGCACATCTGCCACTTCAAGGAAAAGATGGTTATCTACTCCTGGAATGATTCAGCCATATGCCTTACCTTTCCTGCCAGCCTGAAAGGTGTGGCCTCAGCTTCTACTCGCTGCCACCCCATTCAGTCCACAACTTCGCTGAGGTAACTGAAGTGTTCCTCACCTAATATGCCTCTTAATAGGAGGCTAAGAGAAACAACCCCCACCTCTTCTCTATCAAATGAGGCAAGGAGACAACCTGAAGTCACACCTCAGTTTCCTCTAGAATTAACTGACCAAGTCTCCAACTACGGGGAGAAAATTGCCGCCCTTGCATTCATCAGTAGGTTGCAAGTTGCCCACCCTTCTACAAGCACCTTCTGAAGCACAATGTCGCAAAGATGAGCGAGGTAATTTCCTGTTCTCAGCTTTACATCCAACTTGAAGAGGCAATGAAGACTTTGTCGAACCACTCCGTAAAGCAGGGAGTTGACAGAGATAAATCAAAGATCTCTTGTGAGCTTCTGACCACACTCCAGACCGACATCGTGGGCATCTCGCTTACTGACTGATTTTTCCTGCACACAAAATAATGAATATTAGATTTAAGAAAAGATCGTGCGAGGTGCTCAATACTAATCCGCGGTAGCAGGGCTATGCGGGTCGTGATCCTCAAGGAGGGACTGCGATGGAAGCGTTAAGCAAGTTATACTCTAAAGCTTTTATTTTTATTAGTTAAATGGTGGTATTTACAATGGGTGGTAGAAAAGAATATGGAGATGAGTTGTATTTAATCTACAAAGAAAAGAAAATAAAAGAAAAGGAAAGAAAACTTATCTCTTTAGTCTGCTTGCCGTTTGAACCGTTGCGATGATTTTCCTTTCCTTCGAAGGCGTACAAGCACGGCTTATGGGATCGTCTGCCTTCTTAATCTACTCTACGAAATGAAAAACAAGCTATGAAGACCTGTTCATCGCCATTGGGCCGTCAAGGTTCCTTCTTCGGCTAGGTATTCTCGAAGCAGTTGGATCTCATGGTGGGCAAGACATTAGAGAACAAATAGAAGAAAGTAGATACAAGATTAAAATAAGAATAAAGAAACTAGAATAATACAAGAATAAAATAAAACAAGCCTTGATTCGATTATTAAACAATGGTGAAAAAATAACACTTACACCGACTGTCACCATCAGTACAAGCAGATCCCTTCCTCCATGAATACATCATCTCCTCTCAGCTTTTACAAAAAGAAAATAAAAAATATACAAAGGTGGAAAGAAAACTAAAAACCCTAACTTTGGCCCTTGGCTCTTCTCTGGACGCCCTGTATGTTGCACTTTGCAGGGATATTTATAGTGCAGAAGAAGATAGAGTCCCGGATGAAATTGTAGACGAAGTCTGGTAGTCAGACTCATCCACTTTGCCGCGCCTTGCCGAGCGTCCGCGGCACTTTTTTGGCTTCTGGCCGCGCGCATTGGCGCGTGGCCTCTCCTGGTCCGTCCATGTGGGCACCTGCTTCTAGAAGTTGTATCCTGGCCTTTTAATCTGGAGTTTCGAGATAACTTAGTAATCAAGTTACCCTTAAACCAGATTTCTTCAAATCTTCCTCCCACGAATTTCCTTCTCATCTTTGGCTTTTATGCTCATCCTGCAAGAGTTTAGGGTGGGTAGAATTCTATCCTTCCCTCAACTTTAATAATTGCAACTTTAGCCCTTGCATAATTGCACTTTGACAATTGATATTTGCACTTTGACTCTTGGGCTTCAAATATGGGCTTGGATCTGGGCTTTTGGGCTCTTTAAGCTTTATTTCTTTCTTTTTATTATTTCGAGGCCTGCACACAATAAATCACAAAATATTAATAAATGTGTAGAATTATATAAATAAATATGAAAATGTGATGGTAAATATGATGATAAAAATGCACTTTTGACTACCAATCACACCCCCACACTTATCTTTTTGCTCGTCCTCGAGTAAAAACAAAGAAAAAGAAAAAGTTAATCTAACCTAACTCACTTTCGTAGGAATCACGGTTGCACTTAGCACGTGCAACAAGCCGTTAAACCTCTAGGTTACCCTAGAGGACGAGTGTTGTCTCGTGAGGGTTTTCAGCGGATTGCACCCACAAAATCCATAAAAAGGAAAATATTTGAATTATTATTGAAGAGACTAAGTAGTCTATAAGTTTTAGGATCCTCATTTTTATTCATTCTTCAAACCTAGTCTTTATAAAGTTAATTGTTTTTCATTTTAGGTAAGGATTAAAATTGAATTTCTAATATAGTCTTTTTCGTTACCAAAAGTCATACGCACCCTTGTGAATCTAGGAATTCCTTAACTTGGACTCTCATGCCTCTTTATTATTTTTATAACATCATCTAATTTTCTTTCGTGTAAGTATCAAGGCTTCTTGAGGCCCTCATACCTAACTAATTGACTATTAGATGTGTTAATATATATATATATATATATTTTTGGCATGTATAACTCATCTAATTTTCTTTCGTATAAGTATCAAGGCTTCTTGAGGCCCTCATACCTAACTAATTGATTATTAGATGTGTTAATACATATATTATATTTCTTAGTCTTCTTAGGCTTTCTAATCCACCCATGTAACGAACTTAAAGTCGATGACTCCCAAACCGGTCGCCTTAGGGCACCAGGTGAGAAAACACCCCGCGGACTCAAATTCGAATGAACTAGGCCACAAAACTAAGGACTTTATTTTTATTTAGAACTCACCTTTAGGCGTGAATACTTATGCTTCTTGAGGCACATGTATCAGCTTAATTGGTGATTTTTTTTTCTTTTTTTTTCTTTTTTTTATGAGGCACAAGGTCTTCGTCTTAGAATCCTAGATATGCATTAGGTATGCATATTTCATTAAGGTAAAAATCAAGACTAATTAATTATTCAATTTCTTCTCCTATATCTAAAATTTAAACAATTTATTTATTTTGACCAAGTTTTTAGAAATCCTAATCATGATTTTCCTAATTCTTAAAACTAACTTAGATTTCTTTCAAAATAAGTCAAAATATTTCCTTTTTATAACATTTTTTTTTTTAAAAAAATTTTTTTTATTAGCAAATTTTGTTTAGTGTCTACCTATGTTAGTATGTTAGTAAAGCCCACCCCCACACTTATCTCATGCATTGTCCTCAATGTATGAATGAATGCATATATGCATGAAACAGAACAAGGGAAGGCGGAAGTTACCTTAGGGTGGTGGTTCGGAGGTGGTCTAATTGGTCCACGAAATGCGGCCTAATCAAGATAACAGATAATTTGGTGGAACCCACCAGAAACTTTCCTTACATAACCCACTAAAATGTATATACAATTATTTTTTAAAATTTCCACCCCATCAAATTTCCAAATTTCATAATAATTTTCAGAGTCAATTGTGTCAACCTCCTTGTCCCAAAATGGAGTATGGAAAGATGGAATTATTGACTTGGACATGATAGGTGCGGGAACGAATACCGACTCAGGGAAGAAGCTCAAATCAGGTAAGGGCTCAGGAGTCAGGCTAAGTTCAGGAAGTGGGTCCAAATCAAGAAATTGAAACTCAAGTCCACAATCTTCTTCCCACAATGAAATGTGACCAAATATGGGTGATATCTCTTTACTTCCATATTAAGGAATTCGAGCTCATCGCCATACAATTCTTCAAAACTAAGGTCAACATCTTCCGTCAGAATTGTACAATCAGTTTCAGAAGTAAAGAGATTGTGAGAATCTAGGTCAAGTTCAATATGATCATCTAAAATGGGTGATTCAATTTCATAATGAATTGGAATAGGATCCAATGTTGACTCGGGAAAAGTGAAATCTGGTGGAGACACTGGAGTCATTATTGGATCAGGAAATAAAATTGAATCATCAAGTGGAAGATCATGATCATATTCATGTTCAAGTTCTAATTCAGGAAAGGAAAAACTTGCCAGTTATCAGAATTTGAAGTTTCGGCAAGTTCACATGATGGTACTGAATTAGAATCTTGTTGTCCAAAGCAACTTGATTCGTCGGCTCTAAGAGAGTGGTCAATGAAAGCAGAAATGGCCGAACTGTGAGAACGTAAGGATTGAACCATCAAATCTATGTCATGCTCACGAGCTAATCTAGCCTGAGTCATGGCGGCAAGCATCCCTTCATAGTCGATAGGTGCATCATGCTCTGATTGGTCTTGAAAATAGGAAGCGTAATCGTGATGAAGTTGTGAGTCGGTGGACTCACGCATCATCATGTCTAAGATTGATGGTGACTGTTGCTTGGACTCATTCATACTCATCATTTCCAAGAGAGATGGATTTCTATTCTGAATGGGTGGATCTGAGTATGAATCTTGGGAAGAATGTGGACTAGATGGATATGGAGGACAATTTGGTCGAGAATTAGACTCGGGGACTCGAAACCCCATGAACTCTGTGACGAGTTGAAATTATTATGGAAATTATAGTCATAAGACGGAGGGTGTGGGTTATATTCATTCGGATAAGACCATTCCGGCACACTAGATTGGTCAAAGTTAGGGTATGCCGGGTTGGTAATATCCGAATAATAGTTAGGGGTGTAATATGGATTAAAATTGGAATTATTATTATATGTCATATCACACCAACACAAACACAACAAACAAATAAACAAACAAAAAAAAAGAAAGATTCTAACCTAAGTTAGGGTAGACCTATGACCTAGACGACTCCTAACTGGTTAGACTGTCCACGGGAGGTAGGGTGTAGATTTGACCACAAGTTAATCAGCCAGGTCGGGGCAAGAGTGGTGGGAGGTTTTCCGTCAAAGACGTTCCTTAATTAAATAACCACCACACTTCGGCTTTCGGCCCTCAATCCCCTTCCTAGACACTGATTTGGCAGGAGTCAACTTCCAACACCGTTCCCCCTTAGGATAATCTCCTAATTGAGTCCGAGATGTCCCTAGGGCCAACGTCTACTAATTTTTAAGTTAGGCTTGGGTTAGTGAGTGCTTGGGATATGATTTTTAGGCTAAGGAAGGTGATGAAATCCCCACCTTATCTAGTTAATGGTTATGCCCTTAAGATGAATTCGTGCAAGTGTACAAGATAAATAGATAGAATTCACTCAAAGCAAAAATCAACCAAGAGATGAGTCCTATTCTACATGCAATGCGTACGTACCTTGCTTCTCCAGCACTCTTCAACAGTAAATAAAAATAATTGAAAAGACACGTGCCTAATATGCAAATGTCTAATCAATTTTTATTTTTAACAACCAATAATTACTGTTGAATTAATTAGCAGTAAGCAGGGTTATCACAGAACAAAGTTACAGAGCAGAAATTAGAATTTTGCAATGCAGAGCAACCTGCAGAAAACTGGATTAGTAGTCCACTACTATTGCCGCAGATCTGCGGCTTTTGCCGCGTTTCTGCGGCAAAATAATAGATCCAGTGCTCTGCCTTCTAGGCAGAGGCACTGGATTGCTGTATGTCCTTGCTGCTGCTCTGTTTCTGTTTTCCTGTTCTCCCAAACCTGCAAACAGAAAAGAATAAAGAATTAGTTAATAAAAATATTTTTTTTATTAGAGAATAACTTACCGTCCCTCCCCGGCAACGGCGCCATTTGTTTGACTGAGTTTTCCTGCACACAAAATAATGAATATTAGATTTAAGAAAAGATCGTGCGAGTGCTCAATACTAATCCGCGTAGCAGGGCTATGCGGGTCGTGATCCTCAAGGAGGGACTGCGATGGAAGCGTTAAGCAAGTTATACTCTAAAGCTTTTATTTTTATTAGTTAAATGGTGGTATTTACAATGGGTGGTAGAAAAGAATATGGAGAGAGTTTGTATTTAATCTACAAAGAAAAGAAATAAAAGAAAAGGAATGAAAACTTATCTCTTTAGTCTGCTTGCCGTTTGAACCGTTGCGATGATTTTCCTTTCCTTCGAAGGCGTACAAGCACGGCTTATGGGATCGTCCGCCTTCTTAATCTACTCTACGAAATGAAAAACAAGCTATGAAGACCTGTTCATCGCCATTGGGCCGTCAAGGTTCCTTCTTCGCTAGGATATTACTCGAGCAGTTGGATCTCATGGTGGGCAAGACATTAGAGAACAAATAGAAGAAAGTAGATACAAGATTAAAATAAGAATAAAAGAAACTAGAATAATACAAGAATAAAATAAAACAAGCCTTGATTCGATTATTAAACAATGGTGGAAAAATAACACTTACACCGACTGTCACCATCAGTACAAGCAGATCCCTTCCTCCATGAATACATCATCTCCTCTCAGCTTTTACAAAAAGAAAATAAAAATATACAAAGTGGAAAGAAAACCTAAAAACCCTAACTTTGGCCCTTGGCTCTTCTCTGGACGCCCTGTACGTTGCACTTTGCAGGGATATTTATAGTGCAGAAGAAGATAGAGTCCCGATGAAATTGTAGACGAAGTCTGGTAGTCAGACTCATCCACTTTGCCGCGCCTTGCCGAGCGTCCGCGGCACTTTTTTGGCTTCTGGCCACGCGCTTTGGCGCGTGGCCTCTCCTGGTCCGTCCATGTGGGCACCTGCTTCTAGAAGTTGTATCCTGGCCTTTTAATCTGGAGTTTCGAGATAACTTAGTAATCAAGTTACCCTTAAACCAGATTTCTTCAAATCTTCCTCCCACGAATTTCCTTCTCATCTTTGGCTTTTATGCTCATCCTGCAAGAGTTTAGGGTTGGGTAGAATTCTATCCTTCCCTCAACTTTAATAATTGCAACTTTAGCCCTGCATAATTGCACTTTGACAATTGATATTTGCACTTTGACTCTTGGGCTTCAAATATGGGCTTGGATCTGGGCTTTTGGGCTCTTTAAGCTTTATTTCTTTCTTTTTATTATTTCGAGGCCTGCACACAATAAATCACAAAATATTAATAAATGTGCAGAATTATATAAATAATATGAAAATGTGATGGTAAATATGAT
>JAVJIF010013784.1:0-78350 GCA_038442645.1 Agave tequilana
AATTACTCACTAATAAGTCTTGTCTAATTACTGATCATTATTTATGTGAATAATTAAGTCCAGATCAATCCCAAGTTATGACAACCGACTATATTCCAATAGTTACATGATCGTCAAGTATCAACATACATCAAAGAATCTGATATAATAATTATCATTCCAACATATATCCATAATCAAGCTCATCTCTCTCACTCAAACAATTTAATCTGATTCCCGAATCCTCAAGGTTCACACTTCTATTAAGATCAACATGATATCCCAATATTCGGTATCACCACATATACGTGCATCTAAGCTCTATTAGATCAAGTCATTACCACTAATATCCATCTCAATCACCCTCATGCTACATCTTGTTATGTCTACAACAATACTCTAGATATACATAGGACAAACATGGGGGTTCTAACATGTATCAAGAATCATGCATATCATATTCCTATACATCCAACATGTAAAATAAACGGGAGATGACCGTCCACCTTCATGCTCGGTGATCTCTACACAATAAAACATGTAACATAAGAAATCTACTCAACAATTTACATCACATATAAAATAATATCTGCGATCATTTAATAAATAAAGAGAGAGAAAAGAGAGAGAGACACTCACATCGGGAAATCTGATCGTTGCCGGGCGAGTCGCTGTCGCGGTTGCTGTGATGCTGCTATTCGCTGTCGGACTGCATGGGAGGATAGCCAGGGTACTGGGGAAGACCTGGCTGCAAGCTGGGGATCTCGCGCTCGCCGGAAGGGCCTGGAATCGCCGCTCGCTCACTGCCTGTGCTGCTGGTCCGGATCTCACCAAACAAATCAAAAATGCTGTAACACGCAACCAATACATACAAATAATTATAAATACATGCTAAACACTCACACGTGCATACGGGCACATACGTGTACACCCACGTACACATACGTACACACGCAACAATACATATATATAAACATGCTTACATATTATATACTTACATATATACTAATGCATAATTACACATATACCCATTCACATTAATTTAATGCAAACATATCCAATTTAATTAAGTCCCATTTATTAATCACTAAATATACACATAAATGATTAAAGAATAAATTCATGCATACATCCAAATACCAAGGTCACTCACGCACACACACACACAAACACACACATTTATCAACTTCTCAATTATTACACAAATGCCATTATACATGAATATAAAGCTAACCTCGGGGCATCTTGCGGCGCACCGATGGAGGCTCCGACGGAGGCGTCCGAGGCCGCGGAGAGTGTCGTTGGATAGAGCAACTCGCCGTGAAGGGCGTGGGGTGCGTTCGCGCTCGCCGACGTCGATCAACGGCATCCCGCGGAGAGCCCGAAAATGGTTCGGAGCAAGTTTTGCCGCACATGAAAATAACCCACCATACACACTTTGAATTAATAATTTCACATAAATAATTACCCAATTGAAATAACACACATTATTTTATTAACATTACATTTATTTGAAATAATACACAAGTTGAAACCCACTTATGTATGCAAAATATAAAGGAGGGAGAGGGAAATGACTCACGACCAATGGAGGGAAAAGAGACTCGACCAAATGTAAAGGTGCTGTGTTGAGGGATCTGTGACCTGGTGCGCAATGAAGAAGGGAGCACTCGGCTGTGAAATTAATTAAACAAAGATGCCAATTAATCCTCTCTCACATGAAACGCCAAGTGTGGATTTCTCAGCAATAGTGGGGACAACGTTCATCACCCAAAATTTGGGAGATTCAAGTGCCGCAGCAAAACTACCCAAGCTCATGGGGTTCGGCAGCCATCAGCAGCAAGGGGAGGAGGGTGCGGATCCAGCCAGGATCCGGAGGGGCTGTTGGAGGCGCAGGGGTCGCTGCTGGAGGAAACCTGGCCGTGGAGAGGGAGGTGGCCTGGATTGTTGCAGCTGGATCCGCCGGAGAAGAGGGGAGCAAGGGAGCTCCGGCAGGGGTTGCTGCCGGCCAGGATCTGGGCAAGGAGAGGCGGCTAGAGAAGGGGGGCGGCTGAGTGAATAAGGAGGAGAAGAGAGAGATTATGGTTAGGGTTAGGGTTAGTTGATTAGGAGATTAAATAGATAAGTTATTGGGTTTTGGGTTGGATTGGGTTACGGGTTGATTCAAATAGGTAAGTGGTTTGCGGGTATCATAATGGGTATAGGGATCAACAAGTTAATGAGTAATGGTTTAGAGGCCTGGGATTCATGGGATAAAATGAAAAGAAAATCAAAATGAAAGAATAGTTATGGGCTTGGGGCTCTATGGGCTTGGTTGGACAAAGACAAGAATAAAAAGAATGAAGATGCATAAGTAAGACTTGGTAGGATGGGCTAATGGGCTTGGGAAAAAATGAAAAGGAAAAATTGGAATAGCACCAATAGCATATTAATATTAATTATAATACAATAACAATAATAATGATAGTAAAGATAATAATAATACACCAACAATGATAATAATCAGGGACTACTTATTAATACAGACTTAAAATAATTTCTATATTGAATATATTAATAATCATAAGAAGAATTATTAAATTGAGTTAATAAAATAATTAGTAAATCAAAAACAAATACTTTGGAAAAATGAAAATACAGTATATCAAGTAGGGATTATTACATTTTTTAGGTACATGGACATCCTAAATTTTCACATGTCAATGTGGAAACATCAAACATGGGAGGTGACAAGTAATCCATGAGTGTGTGCAAACAATATATGTGCAAATGCAAATGATAGATTAGCAAACCAAGATCACCTCCTAGGTGGTTAAACCAAATATCAGGAGCGTAGGCTCTGATACCAATTGAAAGTACACCTAGAGGGGGGGTGAATAGGTGTACCGCTAATCTAATGAACTAAATACGAAAATTAAAAACTAATTGCTACAACACTTAGTGCAACCAACGAGTGTAGCCGAATTCCCCGTGAAGGGCTCTGGACTAACTCCTCTTGATTCCTCTGAATAAGAGTTGAGGCGCTATATGAAGCTCTCTGGTTAAGCACAAGTGAGGCACACAAACACACAAGCATGTATATGATATGACAAAGTAAAACAATGCACAAATATAAGAGAGAGTTTAGAGTCAATGGATCAAACGCAAACAACAAGATGTGTTTCGATGTTCGAGCACCGAGCTCTACGTCACCGCCTTCACCGAGAAGGATTTCCAATCCACTAGGAGTACTGAAAACCTCCTCTCTCAACCAATACAACCTCCACCGAGGCAATACAAGGGGCTACAAAGACCGGAGTACCGAACTCCACCAATCCAATCAATACAACCTCCACCGAGGCAACACAAACACCACCTCACACCAGAGGGGTAGGCCCGTAGCCAAACAACCAATCACCTCAACACTTGAGGGATACAAATCCAACTCCACCTCACACAAGAGGAGCAAACACACACCTCAACCCTACCAAAGAGGGAGCAACCACCACCCAAATCAACCTCTACAAAGAGGGATACAACAAGTAAAGGGTTTACAACTTGGTGGTATATCTCAACCACAAACAACTTCCTTTTTTCACAAAACAAGTGATCCTATAGAGAGGATAGAGTGATAGCTCAAGTGTGAAAATCAAGGTGTTTTGAAAATCAAATAACAAAGAAAAACTACTTGGAAAACTCTTAAAAATGATAGAAATGAAGATCTAAAACAATATCCCAAAATCCTATTTTTCTTTGATTTTTCCAAACCCTTGAAAACAAAAATAAAGATGAAATCTTTAAGCTTTAAAACATTTTTGAAAGCTTGTAAAAACACTGGAGAGTATAGAAATTTTGGCTCACAAAATCTTAAAGAAAAACTCAAAACAATGGGGTATATAAAGCCCCAATCCAAAACTAGCCGTTAGGCTGATCTGTCAGCCTTGGCGGCTGGCAGTCGACCGGCCCGGTCGACCGCCAACAGTCAAAAATTTGACTGTTGGACCATCAGTCGACCGCCGGTCGACCGCCCGATCGACCGTGCCGTGCTTACGGTCGACCGTCCAGTCGACCGCCCCCACCCGAGAGTGGGGGACTTGCAGTCGGTCAACCGTGCGGTCGACCAGCTCAAGTACCAAGATAACGTGCACAAGTTTGTGCACGTCGGTCGACCGGTTCGGTCGACCGCCAGAACCTGGCAGAAGGCATTCTGGGTCAGAAAAACTTGGTATTTTTATTTCTAAAAAATCTCATAAAATCCTTAAAAATCCACAAAAATAGTTTTAGCATAATACATTGATATATAAACTTGTGTGAAAAATTTCAACACAAATTTCAAACATTTTGAACCATTTTTGTGTTATGAAAAAATTACTGAAACCAAAACCGTATTTTTCCAAACTTGGAATTTTCAAATGAAAATCGTTTTGTCCAAAACTTATCCAAATACAAAAACATGATATTTAACACTTTAGGCATGTTGCATATTGACATAAGTCCAATATACATGAAACATATATATATCATTGTTTTTGACTTTAATTACGAAAATATGTTTTGTTAAAATACCAAAACACCAAAACTCATGAATAGGCATATCAAAATAAGTTTTTCTAGGAAATTTAGCATGCATGTATATAGAACACATCTAATATACATTTAACCATTTAAACTTGTATTGATACTATCTATTCATGAAAACCAATATCGGTTAAACCGAAAAACCGAATCCAAAACATGAAAACTAGAAACACGTGTGTGTGTTGTGAACTTGAGCATATCACACTATTCTAATCTTTACAATGGATCTAAAACAAATTATAACTAGGTACGAGGTCTTCTTGACGAACTCCATCTTCAAGTTGACTCGATCCAACTGTGATCCACCGAGCTTGTCTCCAATGAGTGCTATATATGATCTTAATGCTTGGGCTCTGGAATCACCAAGTGAAATGCTTCAAAACTCCTTGTTGAAGCTAATCACCAAATAATATCTTGATTAAAGATCTGAAATTAAACATCACAGGATTATTAGTAAACATAACTACATGAGTTAATCATCATCAAAACTAGAGTGGAAGGCCTCTGGCCAACAAAATGATGCGAAATTAAAAACTAAATGCAACACACTTAGTGTAACCAAATAGTGTAGCCAAATTCCGGTGAAGGGCTCTGGACAATCTCCTCTAAATTCCTCTAAATAAGAGTTAGGTGCTATGTAAAGCTCTCTTGGTTTAATATAAGTATGGAACACAATCAAACCCAAGCATAGATATGATATGAACAATATGATGCAATGCACAATGAGAGAGAGAGAGAGAGTTGAGACATAGTGGATCAATTGCTAACAACAAGATATGTTTCGAGGTTCGAGCCACTGCTCTACGTCCCCGCCTTCACACAGAAGGATTTTCACTATATCGTCCACACAGGTCCCACACAGGGAACCCCCATTGAGGATTTGGGTAATACAAACGGGAGTATATAACTCCTCTCTCCAACAGTACAACCTCTACACAAGAGGCAAGACACAACACAAATCCCCTCTACACTTAGAGAGATGGGCACTTAGCCAAACAACAATCAACCTCTCATAGAGGGATAAGGCTAAATGCCAACAGCATCACAATCACCTCTACACTTAGAGGGATATCACCACAACCAACCACAACCTCCACAATCACCTCTCACTAGAGGGATACCACAAATACAGGGAAGGTTACAACATTTGGTGGTCACTAACCACAAACAAATTTTTTCACTAAAATAAGATCCTAATAGATAGGATAGATAGATAGCTCAAATGTGAGAAAATAAAGAGTTTGGAAATTAAATTCACAAAGAAAAATACTGAGAAAAATGCTAGATAATGATGGAAATGAAGATCAAATCCAATATCCCAAATACTCTATTTTTCATTAATTTTCCAACCCTTAAAAACAGTTAAAAGATAAATCTTTTAAACCCAAAAACTCTTTTAAAATTGTAACTAAAACACTTAAGAAGATGAGAAAATTTGCTCTGAAATTGTTATCTAAACAGCCCAAGGAATGGGTATATATAGCCCAAAACCAAATCTGCCCGTTGGCAGCAGCAAAGGCAATTTTGCCCTTTCGGTCGACCGCCAACAATCATTTTTATGACCGTTGAGCCACCGGTCGACCGGCGGTCGACCGAGACCTGGAAACAATGAGCATAGCTTTCTGTCGGTCAATCGGGTCGCTCGAGCGGGCCATTTCTAGAGAGCAGAAGCCCTCTGGCGTCGACCGACCTTTAGCCAAAACAACCGTGCACGCTGGTCGACCGAATTGGTCGACTGACTTCTGCCTCGAAGGCTAGGTCAGCTTGTTTTAGGATTAAAACTTAGGTATCTTAACTTTCATAAAATCCCATGAAATCACATAAATTTTACAAAAATAAGTTCTTGTAATATATTTGAAATTCAAATATGTGTAAGAAAAATTCAACACATATTATAAACTATTTGAACCATTTTTGTGATATGAAAATTTTGCCTTAAACCAAAATCAGTATTTTCTAAACTTAATTTTTGAAATGGAAAACTGTTTTCTCCAAAACTCATGTAAATACAAAAACATGATATTGAAACAACTTTGAAGCATAATGTATATGGATAGAATCCAATATACATGTAAAGATATCTATCTATGTTTTTGACATGAAATCCAATATCGGTTAAATCAAAAAATCAAAACCAATAAACTCAAAACTTGTGTGTGTATGTGAATTGAGCATATAAATACTATCTAATCTTTACATAAAATCTAAACAATCTAAACTAAACAAACCGAGGTCGTCTTGTCTCCAAGCTGACTCGATCCAAACGCGATTCACCAGCTTGACTCCAACCGAGTGCTAGATGCGATCTTGACGCTCAAGCTCTTGAATCAACATGTGAAAGCTCCCAAAACACCTTTGTTTGAAGCTAATCACCTACTAATATCTTGATCAAATATCTGAAACTAAATATCACAAGATTATTAGTAAACTATAACTACATGAGTTAATCATCATCAAAACTAGAGTAAAGGGCCTCTGGCCAACAATATCCCCTTTTTGATGATGACAAAACTCATGAAGTTATATATGCATGGATTAAAGTTAAGCTTCATAGAATCTCCCCTTAACTCATGCATAGCAATAAACATAAAGGTCTGTAATGAATGCTCAATACAAACATGCATAAACACATATGCTTGATATAAACTCAAAATCATTCTCCGAATTTCTCTCCCCTTTTTGTCAATCATCAACAAAGGGGTGAAAACAAATCAAACAATAAAGAATATATGGGATATATATTCATAAAGAAGAGAGACGATAAGTTAACCCTGCATACATACATTTATATGAAAAGAGATGACAAAACTCTAACCACATAAAATATAATATACAATGTATAAAAGGAGATGTGAAGCTCCTACTACACATGTATACTACATACCAAAGAAAGATCAATCACATCGATATGAAATACACTCATATGAATCTATATATAGAGAAGATGTTAAGCTTTCCTTGCATATAAGCAATACAAATCATAACATTATGATACCAATTAAAAAATATATCAATTCGATGAAGGTAGGTATCTTGAAATATCATGATACCAATTTATGATACCAATTGAAATAAACAAAACATTTTGAAGATACCCATTGAAAGTAAACAAAAATTTTAAGATACTGAAAGATACCAATGTGAAAATATCTTGATACTAATTAAAAAAAGTCTTGTAAATTTTGATACCATAGAAAATGACATATTGTATGTTTTTGATACCAATTGAAAGATATATATATATATGGGAAATCTTGATACCAATTGAAAGTAACAATCAATTTTAAAGTAACTTGATACCATAAAAATGTCTTGTAAATTTTTGATACCAATTGAAAGTAAAAATCAAATTGATTTAGGTAAGCATAATCATATCAATATAGATACCAATTTAAAATGAAAAATGATACCAATATTGAAAATGTTAGCATATACCAAACAAAGTATTTTTCATCATAAAGAATGGGAGTAAGATATCAATTGAAAATGAATTCTATTGAAAGATACCAATTTGAAGATAAAACATGAATTTTCTTTCCCTTTATGAAAATACCAATAAAAATAATGTATAAGCTTGTGTAAGATACCAATTGAAGAATAATTGACATTAAAGAGTAAATCAAGCTTAGTATAAACATAAATTGTGTTTTAAGATGTAAATATATGGTAAGCACAATCAAATCACATATATATAGTATGAAAATGTAGATACCAATCGGAATTGATTACTATTTGAAGTTTGAATCATAATATATAGAAAAAAATAAAATATGAGTATAGAAACATGAAAATATCAATTAAGATACCAATTGAAAATACAATGAGGATCAAGTGTATAAATCATAATACCTCCCTTTCATGCACATGTTAAAAAGATTTCAATTAGGCTCACAAAGCATGGTCGCCATCGTCCGCCCTTCGATGAAGGGGTTTTCAAAATAGGATTTGAAAATAATTTCGACAAGTTTGAAAACTCTTCCAAAATAAAGAAATACGCAACAGTTTTATAATAAACTAGAACTAGTACGAAATCTTTCAAGCAAGGAATAGAACAAGAATATATTCCATAAAACATGTAAGTCACACGATCATCGATACTCAGGTCTATAAAGCACATATAATACTCATGAAAACAAAGTCATGAGAAAACATCAAGTAATGTGAGTGTACAAGAATGATGTGAAAAACATAATCATGGGAATAGCCAATAAAGTTCAAAGAAATTCCTTTATAAGCATGAAAAACATGAAAATTTAATTTTCACAAATAATACTAACTCCAAGGCATATGTATGTTTTGTCTAAATCTAAAAGTATACATATGCATCCCTAAACACAAATGAGTTCATAATAAAAATTTGCATGAAAAGCAAATGACTCAAAGGTATACATGTATATCCAAAGTTTTAAACAATTTAACATATACATGAAGTTAAACATATGAAAACATGTACAAAATGGGAATACAAGTTTGAAATGCATGAATCATCAAAAACTAGGCTATACTAGTACATCTAATGGGTACAAATGAGCAATTTAAGCACAAACATATAATAGTCAATTTGTGGCTCACTAGTTGTACAAGTATATACACAAGTTTAATGAAAATACATCTAAACATGTAATCAAGGCATGAAGCATAAAATAAAATATAAACTAATATGATCATTGGCTAAATGCACATGTTTAGAGCTATGATGTACACAATAGTTAAGTATAGTGAGAACACAAAATATGGATCCATATGAACATGGGTGTATCTCAATACTACACGTGTATGTCACAAGTCTAATTTATCATGGCATTTAAGATAATAATCATAAAACAGCCTAAAACCAACAATATGCAAGCATATAAACTAAATGGGAGTAAGAGATAGTTATCAAAACCATTAGGACACATCTCTATATCTCCAAACCATGGTGGTCTTCCTACCAAACTCCTTTTGAAAGTGATGCATCCAAATTGTCACCGTTTAGCTTGGAGCGCATTCACCTCAAGGCACCAACACCTCTCACGTCATGTGAGAGCCCACACCTACATCAAATAAAATAGGAGTGAATTTTGGTACCCATACTTTATTGGGTCCATGGGGTTAGCTCCTTTCCTAACCCAAACAAATTTATTTGCAAAATTTGAATCCTTAATTCTATCAAAGTAAAATTTTATAAGGTGGCCCTTACGTCCACAATGTGTATAAGTGTACACTGTTGGCCTAAAGGCCATTAGCCCAACATTTTGATGATAACAAACCATATATAGTTATGCTTTTAACATTTTTGTTTAAATGAGTTTTAGGTTAAAAATCCTAGTTTGTTTGACGGCTCCAACACAAGACTCACACTTTTGGAAGCCGCAAAGATTTGAATCCCAGAGCCAAGCACATAGGAGAGCTCCAGGATCAAACAAGATTGAAGACAAATTCAAGATTTGTATTTTTCATTTTAGTTAAGATTTTTAGTTCATTTTGTCAAACCTAGATGATAGAGGTAGATTATTTTGGGATTGTCACACACACACTTTTCATATTGCTTCATGCCTATAAACAAATTTTCATATCAAGATTTCTAACCTAGTTTTGGAAAATCAAAGTTGGAAAAAATCTTTTGGAAAAACAAGTTTTTGGAAAAACAGTTTTTGTTTGGAAAAAGGATTTTTGTCAAAATATAGTTCAAGTCTTTTTGGTGTTGGTCCATGATCACACCCTGATTTTTACAAGTCCTAGAACTCTATTTTGTAGTCCCTATCCAAAGAATTTTTATCAAAATTTACCATCTTCAAAAAGCCTTTGGGAAAAACAGTTTTGGCCTTGTCCGGTCGACCGGCCCAGTCGACCGACATGCCACCGCTGTGCATGTGTGCACCTCGGTCGACCGCCCCGGTCGACCGGGAGCACTTACAGTGCTCTCTGTTTTTCCCCGGTCGACCTGACCGGTCGACCGACAGAGAGACTTGCTCTCTGGTTAGGACTTCGGTCGACCGCTTCTCAACGGTCGGAAATCCGACCGTTGACGGTCGACCGGCTTCAGTCAGAAAGTTCTGACAGACTCCAACAACTATATTTCTGACCAGTTTTGTGTTGGGTTTCTCCCCAACGACTCTTTTGACTTTTGTAAGTCATTTTTCATCCCTATAAATAGTGGGAGGTTTCTTCAACCATGGCACAAGATTTACAAGCAAAAATCAAAGTTTTCAAAAGCTTAGCCTTTAGCAAAAGATTTTCAATTGAGCCAAAATTTCCAACCCTTTTCTTGAAGCAATCCTCTACTTCTCTCTAGTCTTTGTGCACTACACAATCCCAAAGTATCATCTCATCATCTTGGTTATAGGGTTGTGCAAGTGAGCATCTTTGTTTGTGATCAAGTGTTCGATCACCATTCTACATTATGAGAAGTTGTAGAGGCATCGGCCTCAAGCGAGCAAGTGTTGCTCCGAGTTGGTGTTGCGGCACCGCGAGAGATAGGACAAGTGTGTCCTTGTATTGACGATCCATGGGATCACCAATAGTGGAAATCCTTCGTGTGTCGAAGGCGGGGACGTAGAGTGTGGCTCGAACTCGGAAAAATCTTCGTGTTTGCGATTGTCCACTTTTCTCTAAACTCTCTCTCTCTTTTACTTGTTCTATTAATTGCCTATTTACTTGCAAGTTCTTTTAATTGTGCTTATTGCTTAAATAGTTTTTAAATCTGCAATATTTGACCATTAGTATAGCCATCACCTATTCACCCCCCCTCTAGGTGATTTCAATTGGTATCAGAGCCTAACCCTAACTTTTGGTTTAACCACCTTAGGGGATCCTCATATTTGGCTATATCTATTTGTTGCATTTTTATTTGTTGTGCATCTTATACTTTATTCATGGCATCTGTTGATTTTTCTAGCATCAAGTCCCCACCTAAATTTGATGGCTTAAACTTCCCCATTTGAAGGTCAAGATGAACATTTTCTTAAATCCCTAGGAGTTAGAGTTGCTAGGGCCATCACCAAAGAATTTATTGAACCCCTCACTGATGAGAAAACATGGTCCGAAGATACCACTAAGGACTATGAAGCAAATGCTAGAGCCCAATATGCATTAACCCAAGCTTTAAATGAAGATGACCTCTCACGCATCATAAATTGTAAATCGGCATTTGAAGTTTGGAATGTTCTCATTGTAACTCATGAGGGAACGTCTCAAGTCAAAAGATTCAAAATTGACTTGCTTCGTTCTCAATATGAGAATTTTTATATGCTTTGAAAATGAATGCATTGATGACATGCTCACCCGTTTCACCAAGATAACTAATGCTCTATCTTCTTTAGGTGACACGATTGATAATGACCAAAAGATCCGGAAGGTCATTCGAGCTCTTCCCAAATCTTGGAAGTGAAGGCAACCACCCCAAGGAGCTCAACGATAGGGAGGAGATAGACTTCTCCAGCTTCATCGGCAATCTCAAACCCATGAAATGAAGATGAAAGTTAGAGAAGAAAGGGAGACACCAAAGAAGAAAGCCCTCGCTTCAAAGCGTTCCATCCACCCATGATGAGGAAGATTCATCGGAGGACTGCGATGAAGATTTTGCCATGCTCATAGGAAGGTGGGCAAAATGTTCTACAAGAAGGGTAGACAAAGCAATTTCCGAAGAGGGAAACCTCAAGGGAGATTTGAAAGAAAAGAAAGGAACCGGGTCCTTGTTATCATTGCAAGAAGACGGGACACCTCATAGCCGAGTGCCCCTCTCTACAAGCTACTACCTCCAAGAACGGGCCAAAGAAGAAGAAGGCGATGGTGGCCACATGGGATGACACGGAGTCGGAATCCGATGAGGAGATCGACGCCGCACACATGTGCTTCATGGCACAAGGTGAGGAAGCTACCAAGGTATATCTAGAAAACTCTATAGATGATGATGGTTTAACCATGGATGAGCTTGCACATTTTTTTTAAGAGCTTCAAAGTAGATATAAACTTTCACAAGCTCAAAATAAGAAATTGAAAAGGAAAATGATTCTTTGAAAATTAAATTTGAATATGTTTTGCAAGAGAAAAATGTTTTAACAAATCTTTTGAAAGATGAAAATGATTTTGAAAATTATAAAACAGCTTGTAAAGGAAAAACTCCTATTTCAACTTGCAACAAAAATGAATTTTTGGAGATTCAAAAAACGTGTTGAAGTTTTGGACTCAACTTTAAAGAAGTATGCTTTTGATGTATCCAAACTTGCATCTAGATTTCCCAAAGGATTACCCCAAGGGAAACACTCCCATCATTCTCATGCTTCTAAATCACAAAAACATGCACACACACAAACATGCTTTTATGTATAGTAGTGGTAGAATTTACACTTGCACTCATTGTGGCCGCAAGGGCCATTTAGAAAATTTTGTTATGCTAAGCTAAACATTTTAAATAAAAATATTGGGTTCGACAAGATACTAACCTATAGGACCCAAAAAGATTTGGGTACCAAAAGACACACCGAATATAATTGATGCAGGTGGGTCTTCATCCTCCAAGACTTAGGGGGAGATGGTGCCCGGGTGGTGGATGCAAAAATGCTCAACGAACACATCGTTGCTTGCATCACTATCATGGAGACACCCATTTTGGAGAATGCCTTGGTTTGGTAATTTCTCCACATAAAGATTTTATTTTTCAAATATAGGATATGCTAGTTTACTCTTGTGTTATTGTGATATGTGTTATTGTAGACTTGCATTTCTATTTTGTTTGTATCTATGGCCATGTTTAAGTATATTATCATGTTTCTATGCCATATTATTTTTGTCCACATGTCTAGATCTTGTTTATATGAATTTTGTCAAAATAAAGATTTATTTAAAACAATTTATTTAGAGCAAATAAATAGAGATGGCAATTGCGCGCCTCAACTCTTATCTAGAAGAATGACGAGGAGAAGTTCAGAACCCTTAACAGGGTATTCGGCTTCAACATCTCTTATTTATCGCTTATTAATAAATAAGAATAAATATTTTTTTATGCTAAGAATGATTTAAAGTATTTTAACATCCTTTTGTAAGATATACATGTTTGTTGTATTAAAGAAAACAAAAAAAATTTATTACAAATTTTTTTTTTTTTTAACACTGCTTGCTCACTGTTTTGTTTTGGGCAAGAACGGTCGACCGGCCCGGTCGACCGCTCTGGCCTGGCATAGGCACGTCGACCGGAGCGGCTGACCGTTCTAGCCTGGATTAAAATTTTTAATTTTTTCTTTAGCCGGTCGACCGGGCGGTCGACCGACTGTAGTGGGCTTGGTCTCGGGTTTTGGCCGGTCGACCGACCCGGTCGACCGGGCGACCCAGTTTTTCACTCGATCTATTTAAAGCCCTCATCTCATCTTTTCTCTCATTCATCCGCCGACTCTTCTTTTCCCTCTTCTCCTCCAACCCTAACACCCCTCTAACCCTCTCCAACTCCTTTAAACCCTAGATCCTTCCCAAAATTCCTCAGATCTACTATTTCAGGCCTGGATCTTCACTTTTTCAAGGGATTTGTCGGATTTTCTCCATAATTTCTCCATAATTTCAAGGTAATAAATTTTTTTTTGGATCTTTCCAATTCCTGATTTATTTTCACTACCTTTTCCTAGATCTAGCTTATCTCTTCATCATGTCGAAGAGGACACGCTCTGAAAAAGGAAAATCTGCTCAAACCTCTTCTCATTCACCTCTTTTTGTTTCATCCCAAGCTCAATATAGACACATTATTATTTCTACTAGGCCTATTAGCTCTGGGCGGAGTGTGGTTATAAAGACTTTGAACACCTTAATTTAGCCCCCATTTTACGAGCTAATCCTTAGAAAATTATCTTTCTATTAGGAGCCAGTTTATCCCTCACTTGTTCATTATTTCTACTCTAATCACTCATTTGAGTCCAATCAATTCGATCTAGAGTTTTGGGGAAAGATATAGACTTCTCTCTCCAAGAATTTGCTCATCGTCTTCATCTCTCCTGTGAGGGGAAGATATTTACTCCCTAGATCTTCATGACTTTGTTTATCCAGATGGTGAGTCTGCCTCACCGCTTCCACGTTACTCCATGGCGATGACAATCCTGGCTTGGTTAGGAATGAGGAAGTAAAACACTACACTCTCATTGCTCAAGTCTTAGCCAAAATAGTGTTCTACAACCTCCTGCCAAAATCGGGAGAGTACAGTCACGCCGGGGATCTGCTCCATTGCTTATCTATTGCCTTCTGCGAGGCATTAGAGTCAATATCCCCAAGCTCATCATTAGCATTATGACCTCGGACCATCTCCTTGTCCCTACTCGACATTTGCCTTTTGGGATGGTCATCACTTATTTGCTCAAACAATTCAATTTCAATCTCTCCAATGAACAATCTGTAGAACCGTCTGTTGATCTGAACAGCACCCTTCTCAAGAGGATGCGTCCTAGGGCTCCTGCTCCTCAGCCGCCTCCTGTCCATCCTGCTGTTCATTTGCCTGGCTCCTCTTCTGCTCGTCTGCTCCTTCTGATCTTTATACTGTCTTATCCACTGAGATGCGGGAGCACCATGAGCAGATCACTGCTGAGATCACTGCTCATCGTCAGCAGCTTTCCGCGGAGATGACCGCGCACTACCAGGGCCTGTGAAATGACATGGGCTATATTGTGATTCCACCCGCTACTTGGAGTCAGATCTTGGCGCTTTCTTTCTGAAGCATGAGTTGCCGGCTCCTGTTCCCACTGCTCATGCGAGGCCGCTTCCTCCTACCGGCCTCCTTTTCCAGCCAGGACTCCTTCCTCTCCACCTCAGCCTGCTGCTACCCAGAATTCGGATGAGGATGATTCGGATGAGGATGATGAGGATGCTTCTGATGAGGATGCTTCTGATGAGGATGAGAAGTGACCCCTCTTTTGATGATGTCAAAAGGGGAGAGACTTATGGGCTATTTTGCTTTATGTTTTTATTTTGGGATTGTAGTTGATCTTTTATGTATTTTGTTTTGGACATGTAGTGTGGACATGTATTATGTTTTGTATGAACATGTGTTTATCTATGACAGTTATGTTATGTTTTATTTGTGGCATATGTGTTGTGATTGGTTGTGCTCATTATGTTTTATGTTTTTATTTCCTCACTCACTTATTTTAGAGGTTGGAGGACTCATTGGTTGGATGGAGGTAACATGTATGCATACACCTATAATTCTGTATTTTTTAGTATGCATGGATGGTTGGCTTGTGTATCAGTTTTATATCCTATATGCCTGTGTTATGCATGAGTATCTCTTTTCATGATTATTTCATATATGCATGTGTTAAGGGGAACTTCACTTGAAGTCTCCACCCAAAATATTTGTGATAACTCTATATGTTTGTCATCATAAAAAACGGGGAGATTGTTGGCCCAAGGCCATTAGCCTGACATTTTGATGATAACAAACCATATATAGTTATGCTTTTAACAATTTTGTTTAAATGAGTTTCAGGTTAAAAATCCTAGTTTGTTTGACGGCTCCAACACAAGACTCACACTTTTGGAAGCCGCAAAGATTTGGATCCCAGAGCCAAGCACATAGGAGAGCTCCAGGATCAAACAAGATTGAAGACAAATTCAAGATTTGTATTTTTCATTTTAGTTAAGATTTTTAGTTCATTTTGTCAAAACCTAGATGATAGAGGTAGATTATTTTGGGATTGTCACACACACACTTTTCATATTGCTTCATGCCTACAAACAAATTTTCATATCAAGATTTCTAACCTAGTTTTGGAAAATCAAAGTTTGGAAAAATCTTTTTGGAATAACAGTTTTGGAAAAACAGTTTTTGTTTGGAAAAAGGATTTTTGTCAAAATATAGTTCAAGTCTTTTAGTGTTGGTCCATGATCACACCCTGATTTTTACAAGTCCTAGAACTCTATTTTGTAGTCCCCTATCCAAAGAATTTTTATCAAAATTTACCATCTTCAAAAAGCCTTTGAGAAAAATAGTTTTGGCCTTGTCCGGTCGACCGACATGCACCGCTGTGCATGTGTGCACATCGGTCGACCGCCCGGTCGACCGGAAGCACTTACAGTGCTCTCTGTTTTTCCCCGGTCGACCGGACCGCTCGACCGACAGAGAGACTTGCTCTCTGGTTAGGACTTCAGTCGACCGCTTCGGTCGACCGGCTTCTCAACGGTCGGAAATCTGACCGTTGACGGTCGACCAGCCCGGTCGACGGCTTCAGTCAGAAAGTTCTGACAGACTCCAACAGCTATATTTTTCTGACCAGTTTTGTGTTGGGTCTCTCCCCAACGACTCTTTTGACCTTTGTAAGTCATTTTCATCCCCTATAAATAGTGGGAGGTTTCTTCAACCATTGACACAAGATTTACAAGCAAAAATCAAAGTTTTCAAAAGCTTAGCCTTTAGCAAAAGATTTTCAATTGAGTAAAAATTTCCAACCCTTTTCTTGAAGCAATCCTCTACTTCTCTCTAGTCTTTGTGCACTACACAATCCCAAAGTATCATCTCATCATCTTGGTTATAGGGTTGTGCAAGTGAGCATCTTTGTTTGTGATCAAGTGTTCGATCACCATTCTACATTATGAGAAGTTGTAGAGGCATCGGCCTCAAGCGACCAAGTGTTGCTCCGAGTTGGTGTTGCGGCATCGCAAGAGATAGGACAAGTGTGTCCTTGTATTGACGATCCAGTGGATCATCAATAGTGGAAATCCTTCTTCGTGTCGAAGGCGGGACGTAGAGCGTGGCTCGAACCTCGGAAAAATCTTCGTGTTTGCGATTGTCCACTTTTCTCTAACTCTATCTCTCTTTTACTTGTTCTATTAATTGCCTATTTACTTGAAAGTTCTTTTAATTGTGCTTATTGCTTAAATAGTTTTTAAATCCGCAATATTTGACCATTAGTATAGCCATCACCTATTCACCCCCCCTCTAGGTGATTTCATACACATGAGCATATCTAGTGTCATGTGTGTGAACATGAGAAGAATGTGTATGTCGTGTATGGTGTGCATGAACATGTGGTGCATGTTTCATGTGAAATATGGATTCCAATTTCTTGTGATCCATAGCACATTGGCTCAAAGTGGAGCCCAAATAATCAACACTCTTCTTTAAAGAAGATATATCATTTGCAATAATAGAAGAAGAGATGGAGCATGCAATAGGTATACTAGAAGGTGAGGCTACACTAGCATGGCAAACATGTGAAGACAAATCATTTTTCAAAGATTTATTTTCATTAGAAATTAAATACAATTTCTTTAAAATAGAAATAATTTTGTTTTGCAAAGAATCGTTTTCTTTTAAAACAAAAATAAGTTTTGAAGATAGAACTTCATTTTTCTTCAAAACTTCATCACAATCATTTTTACTTTTTAAGATTTTGTTTTCATTTAGGGCAAGATCAAGTTGGGATTTCAATGAGTTCCTTTCATTTGAAATTTTAACTTTTTCTTGCAAAGTCAAATTAAGTTTTGAAAATAAATCCTTATTTTCTTCTATTAGTGTAAAGCTTTTCTTTTTCAAGTGTTGGTATTTTTCTAATAATTTTTCACAAATAATAGATAGTTCTTCATTTAATGCATCGGCATCAATATGATCATCACCTGAAGAACTAGCACTATCATCTAGTTGAGTTTCCGAATTTACCTCAAGAGAGTCATTCTCTTGGACCATGTAGCAAGCTTGTTCGGATTCATCCTCACTAGATTCCTTCTCCACAATATTTGACGTTTGAAGCTTTGGAGTGGTCAAGGTGTTCCACACTGCAAAGGCGGAATTACAATGAGAAACGGTACACAAATATTCTTTGCTTAAAGTGCTTCTAAGTGCCTCGAGGGCTAGTGAATTAGCCTCTATATGCTTGCTATTATCAAGATAAGATTTCTTGATAGCGGCAAGGAAAACATGCAATCCTAAGGTTTTTAGGTACATACTCATTCTAAGCTTCCACATATCGATGTTAGAAACATCAAACATGGGAGGTGCAAGATAATCCATGAGTATGAGTAAACAAGTATGTGTGCAAATACAAATCAAGATTAGCTAACCAAGATCTCACTCCGAGGAGGTTAAACTTAATATCAGAAGCGTAGGCTCTGATACTAATTGAAAGTACACCTAGAGGGGGGTGAATAGGTGTAAGGATAATCTAGTGACAAATGATGCTGAATTATAACTAAATGCAATACAGTTAGTGTAACCAAAGAGTGTAGCCGAATTCTCGGTGAAGGGCTCTGGACTATTTCCTCTAAATTCCTCTAAATAAGAGTTGATGTGCTATGTAAAGCTCTCTTGGTTTAACACAAGTATGGCACACAATCAAACCCAAGTATATATATGATATGAACAATATGATGCACTGCACAATGAGAGAGAGAGAGAGAGTTAAGAGATAGTGGATCAATCGCTAACAACAAGATATGTTTCGAGGTTCGAGCCATTGCTCTATGTCCCCGCCTTCACACAGAAGGATTTCCACTATATCGTCCACACAGGACTCTCACACAGGGAACCTCCACTGAGGATTTGGGTAATACAAACCGGGGTATACAACTCCTCTCTCCAATAATACAACCTCTACATAAGAGGCAAGGCACAACACAAATCACCTCTACACTTAGAGGGATGGGCACTTAGCCAAACAACAATCAACCTCTCAATAGAGGGATAAGGCTCAAAGCCAACAACACCACAATCACCTCTACACTTAGAGGGATATCACCACAATCAACCACAACCTCTACAATCACCTCTCACTAGAGGGATACCAACAAATACAAGGAAGGTTACAACACTTGGTGGTCTCACTAACCACAGACAAATTTTCTCACTAGAAACAAGATCCTAATAGATAGGGTAGATAGATAGCTCAAGTGTGAGAAAATAAAGAGTTTGGAAATTAAAATCACAAAGAAAAATACTTAGGAAAAATGGTAGATAAAGATGGAAATGAAGATTAAACCCAATATCCAAATACTCTATTTTTCTTTGATTTTTCCAACCCTTTACAAACAACTAAAAGATAAATCTTTTAAACCCAAAATCTCTTTTAAACTTCTGGCTAAAACACTTAGGAAGATGAGAAAATTTGCTCTTGAAATTGTTGTCTAAAATAGCCCAAAGGAATGGGTATATATAACCTAAAACCAAATCTGCCCGTTGGCAGCAGCAAAGGGCAATTTTGCCCTTCCGGTCGACCGGGCGGTCGACCGGCCAACGGTCATTTTTATGACCGCTGAGCCACCGGTCGACCGAGACTTAGAAATAGAGAGCATAGCTCTCTGCCGGTCAACCGGGCGGTCGACCGGGGCCATTTCCAGAGAGAAAAAGCTCTCTGGCGGTCGACCGAGCCGGTCGACCGGCCTTCAAGCCAAAATAACCGTGCACGTTTGTGCACGTCGGTCGACCGGACCGGTCGACCGACTTCTACCTCGGTCGACCGGCAGAAGGCTAGGTCAGCTTGTTTTAGGGATTAAAACTTAGGTATTTTAACTTTCATAAAATCTCATAAAATCACATAAATTCCAAAAAAATAAGTTCTTATAATATATTTGAAATACAAACATGTGTGATAAAAATTCAACACATATTATAAACTATTTGAACCATTTTTATGATATGAAAATTTTGCCTTAAACCAAAATCGGTATTTTCCTAACTTAGGTTTTTGAAATGGAAAACTGTTTTCTCCAAAACTCATGTAAATACAAAACATGATATTAAAAAATTGTATATGGATGAATCCAATATACGTGTAGAGATATCTATCTATGTTTTTGACATGAAATCCAATATCGGTTAAACCGAAAAACCAAAACCAATAAACTCAAAACTTGTGTGTGTATGTGAACTTGAGCATATCAACACTATCTAATCTTTATATAAAATCTAAACAATCTAAACTAAACAAACCGAGGTCTTTTTGTCTCCAAGCCGACTCGATCCATACGCGATTCACCGAGCTTAACTCCAACCGAGTGCTAGATGCGATCTTGACACTAGAGCTCTTGAATCAACATGTGAAAGCTCCAAAACACCTTTGTTGAAGCTAATCACCTACTAATATCTTTATCAAATATCTGAAACTAAATATCACAAGATTATTAGTAGACTATAACTACATGAGTTAATCATCATCAAAACTAGAGTGAAGGGCCACTGGGCCAACACGGGAGATGGGGGAGAATGGAGTGGCGGTGGCATCCATTGGTGATGCTCGGAGGTTGACCACGACATGGATGTGAGTGGCTGACTCGCGCTCCGGCGGAGGGGAGGAGGAGTATGCCCGGGGGTTGTGCACGAGGGTAAGAGGAATGTCGTGGGTCTACGTGTGTGGTGCTAGTTATGGTCGTGAGGGGGAAGAGTGTAGGCAGGCGAAGATCCGGCCAAGGTGGGTTCAGGCGTGGGTATGTTGCCGGTGGTGTACGGTGGAGGGAGGCGCTCGCGGGGTTGCTCGGTGGGAGATGGCGACGGCTCTGTGGAGGGTGCATGAAGGAAGAGAAGAAAGAATAGAAAGATAGGATTAGGTTTAGATTAGTTAGGATTTAAATGTAATTGTTAGGATTTAGATATTTAGATAAAGGGTTATTGGGTTTGTGGGTTTCGAGTAGATAATGGATAGAGGTAAGAATCAAGGAACTGGAGAAATGAAACATTATAATACTAGTTAAAATAATAATAACAATAATAGTAGTAATAACATCTTAATAACAATACATTATACCAATAATAATAATACTACTAAAAATAACAATAATTAGTAATAACCAGAATATAATTAACAATAATACTAAGAATCATAATTACAATGAAATAATAATACTAGTAACAAGACCACTATTAATAACAATCATTAACAATAATAGTAGTAATAATAACTAATAGTAATGATAATTAACAACTACCACTGCCCCTAATATTAACACTAATACTAAAATAAATAACTAGAATAATACTCACACTAATAATATTAATAATAACCATAATAAAATGATGATAGTAACAATTAAATAACCATAATAATAAGTATGGCAAAATAAATATTCAGAAAAAAATAAAATACAGTATTATTGACTAGGGATATTACATTCTACCCACCTTATAAAAATTTCATCCTCAAAACTACGATAAAGCAAGGAATGATAAAAATCAGGTTAAAAGAGAAGAGAAAGCTTTCACGCCTCTTCTCAATACATCATGGGTCCATTACGCTTCCGCTACGTGCTCTGATCTCTGTTACCGACTTCAATAAGGAGTGATCAAATTCAAGAGATAAAATCAGGAAAATAGATCAGAAAGAAGAATAAGAATCAAGATGAAACTCAGATTACTCTAAAAGAATAGTTGAAATTAGGGATATCAAAGATCAAAGGGATGGAAACCCAAAGGGAGGACAGTCAATTCTAAATGGAGTCAATATCATTGTAGGGATAGTATATGTATATTGCAATGTATATATAACTTGTTTCAAGTTACCGGTAAGAACTAAGTTTTTTTGCGAATAACGAATGTCAGAAATCAACATCACAAGTCGAAAACCTGGCTCTGATACCAAGAAAACCCTATCAACCTCCGCTTCCCAAAATACACGAAAACGGAGTCGCGACGAGAGTCGACGATGTATATACGTGAGGAGAATACTCCACGTATACACGCGATGCCTAAAGTAACCTGAACAAGTTATAAAAATCTACTATGGTAAATCAATATCACTGCAATATGACATATAGATATCCAACACAATGATAATAGATGAAATAAAGAATAAAATCAAGGAATGAGTCTGATATATGAAATCAAGGAAACTATAAAGACGTGAATAAAAAGGAAAAAAGAATATCAAAATAGGTAGAGAGAAAACTCCAGCTCCTTGCAAAGCATACGATCTCAACGAACACCTGATCAATAAAATAAAATGTCCAATATCTGGACGTACAAATCCAGGGTCGTCAGGAAGCAACCTAATGAGTGTGTATGAAAAATGGAAGGTATTCGTGCATATAAACAGTATGTACGTATATTACAACACGATACAATGTAATTAAATGATAACAGAATAATCAAGAATGAAACTGTAACTGAAAGATAACTGATCACATGAAAGTTTGTAGGCAAAAGAATACTATTGATAAAATAGTAAACTGATACTCAAGTGTGCAACCTAGCATATGTCACTAATCTGTATACAATCTGGTCATGTGTACAATCATATGCCAATCATAACTTATATGAGTTCAATCAGGTGAATACAGACAATTACAGTAAATAATAACAGTTTATCAATATTAATTATGTCACACCAATTTTCACTTGTAACAGACGCATCCCACACTACGCCTGCTACATGTATCAATCAGGGTTCTAAATTATTGAAACTGATTGGTTGGAGATATTGTCCATGCTTTAGATGGGTCCTGTAAATACCATGGACCACGCCTCAGTTTCCTAGCGCTGAACTAGGTCGTACCGCTACGTACTCAATAACAGTAATAGTAATCTCACTGTGAAAATAGTAAAACAATAACAGTACAGATGGGATGTCAGTCATCCCCTAGGTGCCTACAGTGGAACCCTCAGTCGGCTGCGCAACCTGTATCCTAGGTCCACCCAAAATACAAATATTGTCTCCTTCATAAATTTTCCCAATCCTAATGTAAGTTGTCCATTTGCATTAATAATTAATTCAGTTAAAACATCCAGTATCATGTTACTAGAATACTTGGACGATGTGGTGACAGTAACAGTAATAGTACAGTAACAATAATCGTATACACTGTGAACAGCAATATGAACAGTGAACAGTAACAGTAACTGTGTATACGATGAATAGAGGTGTACTGAGTGTTACGGTGTAACAATACTTTCCCAGTAACTTTTAGTAACATGAATAAATACAGTAACATATCCTGTATCGCCTAGTCAATGCACAATCTCATCCATATGCTCTAGGATATAACAGTAACATGATCCGTCAACTCAAAATCTCAATAATCATCTTGAACATCAAACATCAATCAATGTCAACGTAATCTGGTATAGTAAACTATCAATCCAATAAATAAGTAATCAGTTCTCTCGTCGCTACCATCTACTCTAATCTTCTAGGTCACCAATAACCGAGATCAAATAATAACTGCTATCAAACTCTGAATATATATATATATATATATATATATATATATATATATATATATATATATATATATATATATATATATATATATATATGGTCATCGATGTCAATGAAATCACTCTCATAGTAACTCTATCTCTATAATCGAATAACTCAAGAACCAATCATGAAAAGGTAGTTTATTGATTATCCTCGAGATAAACTAATCAACATATACCGAATCATAAACAACGAGTAGAATATCCTCAGTTATTATGGAATCTAGAATATCCTTACATCTGATAATCAACATCGATAAGATCATCAATACTCTGGCAACTAATCAGCGAATCTGAAAACACTCACAACTATTAAGCCGACTAAACAATCATATCTAAATATTGATTAAGATCCAATAACAAGAATGTAAATCTTATATCAACTCAGATTCTTATTAAGTTCATATGTCGGTCCAAGCATCAAGGAATTCTATTCCCTTAATAAAGTAACATCATAACTAATCCGTTCTTTATATCCAAACGAATCCTTATCTAAATTATCGCCAAATGAATAAATATTAAGTCTGATGAACACTCCACATAAAATATACATTCCAATCACAGTTGCAAACCAAGCATCTCAAGATCAATCCCATAGACAGACAATCATAACTAAATCCGAATCCAAAAATGGAATTTATCGACTCATGAAGTGGTATAAGTCTAATATCTCAATATCAAAATACAAGGTCCATATACGTCTGATGCTCAAATATGAACTCAACCAGCCAGTCAATAGTTGAATCATGTCACAGTCTAAGATATTCCAATACTAGGCCTAAGCCAACAGCGACAAACACCAACACATGAAATAACGCTGATAAATACTCATATCAACTACATAAATAAGGTAAATAATCATTTATGTCCATTGAAGTGATACAAGTGATAATACTGGTAAAATATCTCAGACAGTCACATGAAATGATGCAGGTAACATGTGTGTGTGTGTGTATATATATATAATATAACATAATATACACACACACACACTCTCTCTCAGACAGTCACATGAAATGATACAGGTAACATGTGTACACACACACACACACACACACACACACACACACACACACACACCAATGACAACGATAAATAAGGAAATAAGAAAAAAGCAAACACTCATATGAAAAGACGCGGTTTTGGATCCGAATTGCCATCTAGTCTTCTTCGCACGAACTGATACAGATCTCCGGATCATCCTATAGTCGGTCTTTCAATCGCCAGTGTATCGGGTCCATAATAGACACCAATCCAAATCTCCTATAACGGGTTCAGATGTTACCAAACGGGTCCGGATCGCTGTACCGCGCAACCATACACAGAGAGGGGGAAATTAACACACGCATGTACCTCCACATACATACATATATACGAGTATACACGTACATACACATTATATATATGTATATATATGTGTGTGTATGTGTGTGTGTGTATGTGTGTATATATATGCGTATATATATGTGTATATATATATATATATATATATATATATATATATATATATATATATATATATATATATATATATATATATATATATATATATATATATATATATGCGTGTGTACACACACACACATACCCACACATGCATGCACTTAGCCACTCACTCAAGCACAACACACACACTCACACATACATCCATACAAGCACTACACGTGCACGTAATTAAATACAAGGGCACACACATATATTAAACCCATGCACTCATTCACCATGCACACATTATTATTAAATGGAGAGTTCACACCCATACATACATTAATACACATAATGTAAAACACAAACATAATCATCATCAATACCATCATAGTATTAAAACACCAAATTTCTCAATTATATATGAAGAGAGAGAAGGAGAAAGAATTTTACCATGCAAGGAAAGGAAATGGGAGCAGGGGCTCGGCAGAGTTGTGGAAGAGATGGGGATGGCCGGTTGGGCTTCGGCATCGACAGAGAAGGTTGGAGAGAACGGCGACAGCTGCGTGATGAGTTCAGGTTGATGCCGTAAGAAGGGGAGAAGATGAGGGTGGTGTCGGCGGGTCTCGCGGAAGGGGGAGAGCACATAACGGCCTGGACTGGGCTGTTGCTGGGCTTGTGCGCCATGGAGTGGGAAAGGAGGCTGGGGTGCTGTGATGCTCAGCCAAGGGAGGATGGGTTTGCAGGGCTTGGGGGTGTGCTCGAAGGAGGAGTTGTGGCAAAATAGTTATGCTCGGCTGTCGACGAAGTTCCGGTGACAAGGAAGGGAGGTTGCATGGAGCTCCGGGGTTGCGGCCTGGGAGTTCGGCCTGGACTGCATCAAGGGGTGTTGTCCGAAGAGGGAAGATAGCAAGGTGTTGCAGGGCTGCTCCAGGCTTGGGTGAAGAGGGAGCAACCACCGGGGCTTGCGGCTTGGATGGGGATGGGGATCCGGGCTATCGTGGGCCTGGGTCTCTCTGCATGCTGCGGGGTTGCGCTGCACTGTGGACTGCGACATTGGAGGGAGAGGAGCATGGCCAGAAGGTGGAGCTCCAGGGCTTGCGTGGGAGGTTGGAGATGGGGCACGGTGGATGGGGGAGAATGGAGTGGTGGTGGCGCCCATGGGTGATGCTCAGAGGTTGATCACGACACGGATATGGGTGGCTGTCGCGCTCCGGCGGTGGGAAGGAGGAGTATGACCGAGGGTTATGCACGGGGTGAGAGGGATCCCGTGGGCCTACGTGTGTGGTGCTGGTTGTGGCCGTGAGGGGGAAAAGTGTAGGCAGGTGGAGATCCGGCCAAGGTGGGTTCAGGCGCGGGTATGTTGTCGGAGGTGTGCGGTGGAGGGAGGCGCCTGCGGGGTTGCTCGGTGGTGCGATGGCGACGGCTCTGTGGAGGGTGCATGAAGGAAGAGAAGAAAAGAATAGAAAGATAGGACTAGGTTTAGATTAGTTAGGATTTAAATCTAACAATTTAGATATTTGGAAAAAGGGTTATTGGGTTTGTGGATTTCGGGTAAATAATGGGTAGAGGTCAGAATCAAGGAATTGGAAAAATGAAACATAATAATACTAGTTAAAATAATAAAAATAATAATAGTAGTAATAACATCATAATAACAACAACATTATACCAATAATAATAACACTACTAAAAATAACAATAATTAGTAATAACCAGAATATAATTAACAATAATACTAAGAATCATAATTACAATGAAATAATAATACTAGTAATAAGACCACTATTAATAACAATCATTAATAATAATAGTAGTAATAATAATAAATAATAGTAATGATAATTAACAATTACCACTACCCTAATATTAATAATAATACTAGAATAAATAAATAGAATAATACTAACACTAATAATATTAATAATAACCATAATAAAATGATGGTAGTAACCATTAAATAACCATAATAATAAGTATGAAAAAATAATTTTCAAAAAAATAAAAATACAGTATTACTGACTAGAGATATTACAGTAATTAAGCTCAATTAAAAGGGATGTGTTTAGAGTTATGACTCCAATTAGATGTCCTCCATCACCGCCACTCACCTCTCCTCTAAAAAACCACCATTAGGAGGTGGTTGCGCCGTCCCCAATGTCGCGCCCTGGGCGCGCTCTGGCCGGCGCCGACCCGCCGACGCTCGCCCTGGCCGGCACCGTCGTCGGGGTCACCCGCTGTCGCTTTCCCTAGAAAAAGAGAAGGGAGTGAGGAGGGAGAGAATGAGATAGAAATTAGGAGGTAGAGAGGGATTAAGAGAGATTAAGAGAAATTACCTCCTCCCCAGGCGTCGCCCTCACGCTCGGCCTCCCCCGGCTGCAGTCGCTGCTACCCGAGAGAAGAGGGAGAAAGGGAGAGAGAATTGAGAGGAAACGGGAGGTTGACTGAGAGGGTTGATGGGGTTTTGAGGAATAAATAAAAGGAGCATGTTTAGTTTTATCTCTCTGTTTCCTTTATATATATATATATATATATATATATATATATATATATATATATATATATATATATATATATATATATATATATATATATATATATATATATATATATATATATGAGAAAAATGTATATCAGCTGACGGTTGAGAGACTCTCTCAGCCTGCGGTGACGTGGCTCAATATTTGTCACCGCACTAACTTGCGGCCCGCTTATAGGAAGAAGTTAAATTACTAAATACCCCTTATGAAAAGCTACTCTTTGGGTAACTTCCGTTATTATTTATTATTATTTCCCCACAAGGCAATTTTTTGACCGCTCGTTGTCAGATTTAGGTTATTTTTTATTATTATTTTTCCCCTTTTTTTGCCGCTCTTTATAAGATTTAGGTTATTGTTTATTATTTTTTTCCCCACTATTTCCTTACCTCTCTTTGTCAGATTTAGGTTCTCCTTTTTCATCCTGCGATAAACTTTTTTCTGAAAATATCAATTTTTTAGAGCAATTTTTTATCCTTTTTATTTAATGTCGACGTCTGAGCATTCTAATTCCCCTGCCAACTCTGGTCGCAGTCGTAAGCGCTCTCTATCTGGCGATCTAAATATGGAGGATATATCATCTGGTTCAACTTTCTCTCAAAATATTGAAAATATTGAAGGGTTGACATCTTTGCATGCCGATCAACAGGTTTTAATTGTGTCAATTTTTTTCCCGCAATTTCTTAAATATAGAATTTTTCTCTTTAGTATATATGGTACTGCGACCTATAATCACTTGTTCTAAAGTTTCAGAAATGCGACCACGGTCGCAATCTTATTTGAAAATAATCTCCGGCTGTGAAATCTTTTTTTTTGTGACTGGGACCTAAGTCGCATTCCTTGTTCGACGTATAATTTGTTTTTACGGAATAGAATAATCACTTGTTTTAATCTTTTTAGAACAACGATCACGGTCGCAATTTGTTTTTTGTGACTGCAACCCAAATCGCATTCTTTGTTGTCATAATTCTTACACGTTTCTATGTGAATTATATCCATTTTATATATTCATTAGATTGTTGCACAGTTATTATTCTGTTGTTTTAAAAATTATGCTCATACGGATAACTGCGACTACGGTCGCAGTTTTTAGTAAGAAGTAATATAGATTTTATCTCATCTGCGACCTTGGTCGCAGTTTTAGAAATTATATTTTAGACATGTGATATGTAAAAAAATATTTATATTTATGTAGTTCCTCTAATTGTTTTTGTAGGATATGAATGCACATGGAGAAATGTCTGGAAGCTCAAATAATTTTTTAGGGAAACAGTTTCTCACGGATGTGGAAGCATACAATTTCTACAATTCTTATGTAAGGAACAGAGGTTTTGGTGTGAGAAGAAAAGGAATAGATAAGTCACGGAAGCCTCCTCATGAAGTTATTTGCAGAAAATTTTGCTGCAACAAGGAAGGTGTGAAGAAGTTGTGTGACAAAAGACAAGAGGGTCTTACAGTGCATCGTCGAATTGACACTAGAGTAGTGTGTCCTGCTGAGATGCATGTTCATCTTCATTTTTTTTTGACAAAAGATATTAGATTGTCACAAAATTTTTTGATTCTCATTCACATGAATTGTCAAGCCCGGATAAGGTACATCACCATTACTCTCACCAGACTCATCGTTCGAAGATTAGCAGAAGCATTATGAGCAATTTGGTTGATGTGGGAATGCGCCCTTCAAATATTTCCCGTGTTGTGAATGCAATGAGCCAGAGAGAAGGCTGTGAAGAAGTGAGCCCGCAACAAGTTATTGATTTTACTCGTCAACGTAGAAATAACATTGACCATGAGTTTATTGCTATTATTAAATATTTCCAAGAGAAAGCCGAGACCGATCCAGATTTTTTCTTTGCAAGTGAAGTCGATAACGCGGGCACACTTAGAAGCATTTTTTGGGCTGATGGAAGAGCTATTTCCTCGTATTTGAAGTTCTGTGATGTGATTGTTTTTGACACAACATACAGGACTAATCACTTGAGCTTACCATTTGCTCCAATCACTGGAGTAAATCATCATCGGCAGTCAATTTTGTTCGGCTGTGCATTGCTTGCTGATGAGCAGAGGGATACGTTTGTGTGGCTATTCCAAAAATGGCTCAAGTGCATGCATGGAGTTGCACCAAAGTTGATTATTACTGATCAGGATGCCCAGATTGGTGATGCCATCAAGATTGTTTTTCCAAATACTCGGCACCGGTTTTGTTTCTGGCATGTACAGAAACATATTGCCGAGCAACAAATACCGATGACAAATAAGTATGGAGAAGATATGGTCTCTGCTTTCCATGATTGGTACACCTCCCGTGATATAAGCACAGGATGGCGTTTGATGAATGAAAAATATCATTTAGAAGAAGAAGATAGTTGGTTGTTGAAGATGCACAGACTGCGCGGACATTGGGTAATGGATATCTCAAGGATGTTTTCTGTGCTGGAATGACAACCAGTTAGAGGTCTGAGAGTATTAATTCCTTCTTTGATAGTTTTGTTAATGCAAATACAAAACTAGTAGAATTTGTTCACCAATATGATAAAGCTGTTGCTGCCCGTCGTACCTTTGAATCTCAACAAGATTTTCGGGTTTGAATTCTGTGCCCAACTGTACATCGAATCCATATGAGATACAGGTTTCGAAGTTGTATACATCGAAGATTTTTCAGTTGTTCCAAAGGAATGGGCAGTTGTAATGACACTGTTTTCAGAAGAGTTGGAACATGATAAACCTGGATCAAAATATTTGGTTGGTGATTTTTCAGAATCAAAGACAGCTGGGAAAAGGTCAGTTATGATAAGCGTGAGGAACTTCATGTTTCTTGTAGTTGCTCGTTATTTGAAACAGAGGGTATCCTATGTAGACATATTCTGTCTATTTTGTGGCGCAATCACGTTACACATATACCGGAATCATATATACTTCAGAGATGGAGGTTGGATGCTCGTTACAAAAACGTTGCAATTGAAAATGGCATCAGGCCTTTTCCCAGTCAAGGCACTCCACGGACGGCTAGATTGTGAACAATTCGTTCTAAATTTAATGCAATTCTTGAGATGGTTGTTGATTCTGATATCCATCTTTCAAAGTTGGACGCAGTTTTGGAAAGATTTGCCGAAGAAACCACTAGTGAATACAGAGCCATGTCAGGAAATTTTCAGTCATCACAGCCTAAAACTACAGTTGGTTCCAGTGGATCCGTTGTCGTTCTGCGAGATGGTGAAGAATTGAATATACGTGATCCAATTGGTGCTGTACCAACCAAGGGGAGGCCTAGAGCTGCATCCAGGCTGAAGTCTGGTTTTGAAGATTCTATATATCAGAAGGAAGTTAAGCATCGAAGATGTGGTAACTGTCAAGAGCTGGGCCATTACAGGACTGGTTGTCCGTTATTGGTAATACATTAAACTGTTAAACAATTTTTTATAATGATATATGTTTAAAATTCTTACTATTCTTTTTTTAATGGCAGAAGAAGTAGGGTTGGTTTGCGTCCATCTTCAAGGAATAAAGTCTTCATTTTTTCATGAACTGCAACCAGGGTCGCACAGTGTAGAGAGATTCATGTCGCAGTCTGCCACTGGCGTGTCATTATAATTAGATTTTATTCTCATTTTTTTGATTTCTACTGTACTATTTTTGTAATTAGTTGTATTTAAAGTTTTACTGTTATAAAATTCTCCTATATAGTTTAATTTTTGTTTACTATAACGTAGACAGCGACTTTGGTTGCAGTGTACGTGGTTAATTGCGACCGTGGTCGCAGTGTTCCTATCTCGCTGAAATTGAATTGTTGCTTTAAAATTGCCCCCGTCTCTTGGTATATTATTGTAACATCTGAATATAGTTGAAGATTCTGCGCACTATTATAATTTCGACATTTTTAGCGCTATGTTTTTTTTTAATTCCACTTAACGTAAAGTACCACTGCGACCATGGTCGCATCGATATTTAAACATTTGAATATTAACTTTCTCCTTATATACAATAGCTCATTCACTGCGACTCGAGTCGCAGTTGCCTTACGTATTTTTTTAGATTTTTTTTGCCTAAGTCGCCGCATTCTATTTATTTTTAATTGTAACTTCCATTTTACATTTTTGCCCTATGTTTTTGCTTTAGTCCACTGAACATAAATTAAAACTGCGACCTTGATCGCAGTGTCAACCTTTTTGCCCATTTGAACGTATTGTCTGGATGTGTATACCAGTATCATGACTGCGACCAGAGTCGCAGTTCGGTGAAATAAAATTTGTGACAAATGTAAAGTATTTCAACCAAGAATAAGTAGTAAAAACCATAATTCACACAATTAACCTTAGAAAACAGGGTTCTATATATATAAAAAATCAAAATACAAATTTTAAACTTCTAATCAGATTCGTCATCACCATCATAATCAGATTCGTCATCAAGATTATGACCGCGTTCGTCTTCCGTATCGCTTTCCGTCTCTTCCACCTCTTTACCAACAAACTCCTCTTCGCTTTCTTACTCTTCATGTATGTATTTTGGTTCATCAATGAACTCTCAGAACGGGTCGTCTGTATCAAGCTCATCCTCTAACCCGTAGCGAGGCATCGCTTCAGAACTATACCTCCAATTATCATTAGATGATTGCTTCTTTCTGGTGAAGACGATGGAGAAGAAATTTTTGAATCTGATTCCGAATATTGAAAGTAACATGTTTGAGCAAAACCAATTTAGTATGTTTATAATCCTGTCCTGATGACCCTTTATATATTTTTAATCATGGAATTCCAAAAGGTTTAAGCTCTCAAACCACGTGAATATGTCCCAAATTTATTTTCTACCTTTTCCCCAAAATTGTATACTTCCTAGGTGACTGTTCAGTTATCCAAAACAGTTTAAAAGTTAATACAGTCTTACATTAAATTACTTTGTACTCCAAAACAGTTCATTATTGCGACCACAGTCGCATTGGGAACTGATAAATGATTAAGTAATTGCGACCATGATCGCTGTCTCGATTACAGTATCTTAATATATAGGAAACGCTGTAACTAAAACAGGTCATTAATGCGACTTTGGTCGCAATACAACTGCTGAACGCATGTTTGTTTCTAATATCGGTACGAAGTAGTAAAATGCACGGTGTGACAGATGTAGATTGGAAATAATCAATGAAATTTATAATAAATAAATGTATAAAAATGTTTATAAATTAAATCAATAAAACAAAAAATGGCTCAATGAATTGCAATTATTTTTACATTTATAAATAAAAAATTGTGGTATATCAATAAATTGTCAACTGTCAGTCTTCAAATATCATCCTTCTTATCATTTCTGTTTGTTCATACCAACTTTTCTCTTTATCTGCAAGTATCATGTATGCAAGCTTACTTCTTAGTCACTGTACATCAGCAGCCGTAACAGTATCAACATCTGGTGGACTACCAAATGCTATACTTTCCATGTACTTGCATACATATACAGCGCAATCAACACTGAAATTTGCACAGAGTAATCATTAAATGAAATTAGATTTTTGTACTAAAAAAAGGTAGAAAATATGATAGGTAAGGAGATGTCAAAAATTTATATACCTGTTTGCTTGTTGGGGGCATCTTGTGTATTTTATATTTGTTTTTCTCATTAATTTATTGAAACAATCTAAAAAATCTATATTAATCTTTCTTTCTGCAATGTCAATAGAAAAAAAATTAGTATTATTCAAATTAAATGCAAGTTTCCAGTAACCGAAATATTAAATTTCAACTCACCATTATTCTTGCATCTTTTTTATAAAGCTTTAATATACTACTGGTTTTTTCAGCTGGGACCAAAGAGTTGTAAAAAATCCACTCTTCTGTGTGGCAATCAAATACCAGTAAGGTCCAGTGAAATCTGGGATCGTTGGCACTGTGTTTGTGAATGATCGGGAAGAACATGTACTGCAAATCATCTGTCCAGTTTTCACCAGCTGCTGCTTGATGAAATGATCTTCCAGATTTTTACTTTTAGATACAACACCGTGCTGCGAACAACCAAAAAATTAAAATTCAAAATGAATTCAAAGTATTAAAAAATATTTATGAAAATTACAAGTCATTACGGCAAGACAACAGACTGCGATCATGGTCGCAGTGTTTCTTAATTATCACATTTTTATATTAATTAATGCAGCGACCAAGGTCGCAGTGTTGTTATTGATTAAGACCGCCAGGAATTGCAATCTACGTCGCATACTTTTCATTGCTAAAATTATATTCGTGGTGATTTATATTATTATGGACTGCGACTTAGGTCGCAGTACAGTAGGTAGCTGATCCTTTTATATTAGCACGCATAGCGACCAAGGTTGCAGTGTTTGTTGTTGATTAAGACTGCCGCCAGCAACTGCGACCACAATCGTAACCTTCATTTTAAATTGATATTGGGGTGAATTAATTTAATTATAAACTGCGACCTTAGTCGCATTACATTCGTTATGCCTAAACAGCGATAAGGAATATTAGTAGAATATTTAACGATCAAAGATTTAATTCACCAAATTAATTAGGAAATTTATATTACATTAAACCGTAAAGGGAAAATAGATGTTTACCCAAGCTTCGCTCCGAAAGAATATACTTTTTAATCCTCCTCCTTTCTCTAGATGCTGCATGTAGAAGTGAATTATATTTGCATCTAACTCTCTACTGAACATCAGGTCCTCAATGTCATTCTTTGTAACATTGATTCCGCTGTCGGTATCCTGATATGCAGTAGAACTGCAAAATATTCAAAACAAAGTTAGTAATTAAATTGTTCTTATATAGATATATAACAGTTTTTTGATATGATTTATAATAAACTTAATTAACTTACTCAGAGAAGGCCTTATCCAAGAAATTTTTTATAATAGCTTGTTGATGAGACTGCAGAATTCTGTATGCTGTGGTTTCGGTCAATTCCCTCGTTTTTGCTGAGTGGGGAAATATCTTTGTCGCCGAAACCAGCGGCAGAACTCTGAGCCGCAGGATGTGGAAGAGGATGTTCACTAATTTTCTTCTTCTGTTTTGGATAAACGAAGTCTGAGTCATCGCAATCTCTTTCAGCGCGCTCGCGTTCTTTGACTCCCCTTTCTATCGTTCCTTTAGAATAATCCAAAACTGTTCTTTTTAAGGATTGCTTCTGATCCGGAGTATGTTCTTGAATTTTTTCTTCAGAAGCTCTATCTCGTTGGAGTTCTTGAATCTGTTGAGTTATATTCAAAGAAAAACTGGGGATATCTTTCCCAGAAATATTTACAACAAATTCAGAACCCATGATTTCATCCTCTTCCAATTTTTTTCTTCTTCTCTTCAGCCTGCTTCTCCATCTGCTCCATAATTATTTTTTGCTTCTTCTCCTTTTCTCCCTTCTTCCTTCTCCTCTCCTCTTCTTTCATCCTCTCCTTCAACTCTTCCTCCTCTTTCTTCTTTTTCTCCTGCCTTTTCTCCTCCTCCTCCTCTAACTTTCTCCTCTTTTCCTTTTCCTGCTCCTCCTCTTCTCCTTCTCCTTCTTCTCCACTACACTCCTCCTCTTCTGCTCCTCCTCCTCTTCCCTCTCCTCTCCTCCTCTTCCCTTCTCTTCTCATTCTCCTCCTCCTCTCTCCTCCTCCTCTCCTGCCCCTCTCTTCCCTCCTTCTCTCCTCCTTCTCCTGCTCCTCCTCTTCCCTCCTCCACTTCTCCTTATCCTCTTCTTCCCTTATTCTCCTCTCATTCTCCTTCTCCTCCTTTTCTCTCCTCCTATCCTCCTCTTCATTCTCTTCTTCCATCCTTCTCCTCTCATTCTCCTCCTCTTCCCTCCTCTTCTCCTTCTTCTTCTCCTCCGCAGCAGCGGCTGCTCTCAGCAGCTCTTCTTCTTCTTCTTTCACTTTTAATTTCCTCTGCTGCTTTTTTAATTTTTTCTTCTCTCTTATTTCTCTTCTTTTTTTTCTTTAATTCAGCCTTGAGTCTGTTCTCAGTCTCCATTTTTTCAATTTTTATTTCAAGCTGAGAAACATATTCTCTCAAGTACTGATTTTGATTCCTCAACTCTTCTATTTCTTCAGTTTGTTCATCCCGTGGTGATGGCAAACAACCTGTAAAAGTTGGTTGTTGCTCACTCGTCTCTTCTTGCTCAATTATTTCTGCAGCTTCTGGCTCCTTTTCTGACGGGATGTTAGCTTGATTATATGTATTTCCTTCTTCTTCTTCATCTTCATCTTCATCTTCTTCTTCTTCCGCCTTCTCTTCCCCTTCAACAGGAAGGCCAATCATAATTTTTTCATCATTAGAGATGTTGGCCATTCGACACAAAATCTGAAAAAAAATTTAAGTTAAAACCAAAACAATGAAATAATTATACTGCGACCAAGGTCACAGTTTATTTATTAATTATTAAGATAGAATGCGACCATGATCGCAGTTTGTTTGTCCGGCACATAAATTTAACTGCGAAGACTTGCAGCTTAATACTGCGACCATGGTCGCATTTAATGTATATGGTATTATCAGGAGAATGCGACCATGGTCGCACTTTGTATGTCTGGCACGTAAAATGAATTGCGAAACATACAGTTCAATACTGCGACCATGGTCGTATTCTGAGATTATGGTCGCATTTTAATTGTAATGCACATAAAAAAAACTTGAACCAAGGTGTAACGCCCCGATCCCGCTGATACGGGGACGTCACTGCAACGTATATACGTAGGTCAGAATTACCCTCCCGTATATACGCTAAGCATCAGTACAAACAAGAATCAGAGTACGGAAGCAAATGGTGCATTATACATTCCAACACATATATACAATTACAGAATTATCACCAGAGTGATTACAATATTACATGAATATCATATCACTAATATGCGCAAATGCGGGAATACAAAAGATATACATGTATGGACAACATAAAAGATACATGTATATGAACAGTACAAAAGAGTGCTCACGAGGTAACTGGAGAGACCACGCTACTGCTGCGCTACTCTGATCAATAACAGGGGGAAATCCTCACGCTCCAAGCTCCATGACCTGGACATGAGAATCCAGGGGAGTCAGTGAAACTCCCCAGGCGAGTATGATACAAAGCCAGGTGGCGAGCCAGGAGGAACACAAGTGTCAAACTCAGAAGACAGGAGGGTTAGAACACAAATGTGGTATATACGAAAGGGTATAACATACTATCAATAAAACAGGAAATCCAGGATAAAGCTGATCATAAGCAAAAGTGATTGTATACACTTAGGTCACGGTCCCATGAGACTAGTACATCGAAGGAATAATCCAAACAAGGAAACCCTCATATATATACCTTTTGTCTCATGCCACCGAATATCCAAGCGTATATAATCAGAGTTGCAATTCGTATGATAGTAACAGGAATACAGAACAATAATGATTAGGGGTCCATAACACGTGTAACGGGAGTCATAACAGTAAAGTATAACAGGAATCATCACAGGTACACATAACAGAAACTATAACAGAGAACATAACTGACATCTATTATTATTATTACTCGTCTGACCCATATATCTCGGTATGTGTCCAGGTGTGCACCCCAACACACATACATCCATACATAGCTAGGCGAGGGTCGTTAACGGAAGCAGATGGAGAACTGATATCACCTCTTATAGTGGTTTCCATACACCTGGAACCAGCTTTGGAGGCCCAAAGTCCCCCTAAATGTAATGACATATAACTTACCGCCAGTATATATCCCATCACTATAAGCAAGGTATCATTCCGGCATCCATCACTTCCTCCCATACCCATACAAGTTGTCCTTTTTATAGTTTATTAATATAATTATCTGATTATGGGAATGAGTAGGATCATAACTGTAATCATACATGTAGTCAGAACTGTAATCATAAATGTAATCAGAAATGTAAGACATAGCAAGTGATCAGGTACTACATTCCCATTATCGAGATAATTATACAATGTCAAGTGTGTCATGCCTTGTTGTAAAGAGATAGCATGACAAAATGGTGATATGAATCAAGTAACCAGTCAAGTCAGGAGATAGATGATAGTCTGGGTAAGTCATGGTACAACATACAGGTCTTGCCAAATAGTGGCATGTCAAGTGGTCTGGCGATAACACAGAAGATGTCAGGTGATATACATGTGTTAAAAGGAAACATGCAATTAACAAGTCTGAAATAATAGCATGGCAATCATAGGAGAAACTCAGAAGTCAACGACCACGAAGGGTCGGCCACGCATAGTATGAAAGTAGTGAAAGACATATAAACATAAAATAGAAATGTGAAACAAGAAGGTAGCGAGTAAGAATACTCGCCTAAAGCGCTACTCGCGCGTTGGAATCCCCGGGAGAGGATAAACACCAAGTGGGCAAAGGGAAGGGCTTTGCCCTTTGGAAGGCCGCCGGCCTAGGGGTGGTGCGCCACCCCTTGGTGGTGATCTTGGAGGTGGCCGGCCATGGCAAGAGAGGGGAGGGAGTGAAGGTGGAGGTGTTTGGAGTAGATGGTGAAGTTGTCACCGAAAAAGTCGCCGGAAAGATCATCGGAATGGACACCGGAGGTGTTGCCGGAGAAGAGGGGCTCGGCCCCTAGCCAAGGAGGGCGGCCGGCCCTTGAGGTGGTGATGGGGTGTTGGTTTGGTGGAGGATTTTTGATGGTGGTGGTAGTTTTGGAGAAAGTAAAGGAAAGGTGGAAGCTTTGGAATTTGTGGTGGTTCCCATGGAGAGGGAGGAAGAAGAAGAAGTTGAAGTTGGTGTGGTGGTGGTTGTGGTGGTGGAAATGAAGGAGGAGATGGAGATGGTGAAAGCTAGGGTTTGGCTTTTGGTGAAGAGAAATGAAAAGGGGAATAAAAATGTAAAGGAAAAGGATTTATAGGTTTGTGATTTTGTAAAGGAGTTGCATTTAAACAAAAGAGAGGGACTTAATTGCAAAGTGGGGATGATGAGGTGTTTCTCTTGGCCAATAGGAGCTTGCCATGTGAGGGGGTGAGGTGGAGAAGAAGTGTGTGGAAGTGGTGAGGTGGAGATTTGTGTGGTGGAGATTGGTGGAAAATGTGTGGATGAAAATGGAAGCTTATGGAGGAAGCTAAAGGAATTGGTGGTGGAGAATTAAAGGAAAAAGAAAATAGGAAAAAAATGAATAAGAGAAGATATTTTCTTGGAATCAGAATGTGAAAATATTGGAAGGACAGATACCCGGGATTGAGTCGTGGATGCGGAAATCTTTCGGGAAAATACCGGAATCGTCCGAAATTCAAGTATCTCGGAACGACCCGAAATAAATATCAAAAATCCATAATATTATATTAAGAATAATAGTGAAATCCTTTTTAAGAAATACTTTATAGTTTTAAAACTAAAAATCCCGGAATCAGTTACCTACCGACTCCGTTGGAATTTTCATAAAATCAATAAATCCTCAGAAAAAGAATGTAGGTAGAAAATATGATTTTAAGGAATAATGCCTAAAGGGCCATCTTGAAATTCCTAACTGTTTGGAATTTAAAAATACTGGAATCAGTCTTCTACCGACTCCGGCGGAAAATCCATAAATTCGTAAAATCTTCAGAAAAAGTATTTAAATAAGAAATGTGATTCTAAGAAGAAAAGTCTAAAGACTCTTCTGGAAATTCCAAGTGGTTTGTGAATTAAAAATCTGGGAAGTGGTCAGCGACACTGGCCGACACTGGTTTTGAAGAAATTCATTTTAATTCTAGAAAATTCCAGAAATTCACATAAAATCTAATATATTAGAAAATGATATTTGAAATTAAAATTGGTCAAATACGGGAAGTAAATCGAAAAATACGATCGAAAAACTGAATACGCAATTAAGTACGTATTCCGGGAACGGGGTATTACAATCTACCCACCTTACAAAAATTGCGTCCTCGCAATTTCGTTAAGGGGTTAAATTGAATACAAAGGGACAAGGCTGGAATAAAGGCTTCATAAAACCAAAACAGGGTAAAGGATGGAAAGGATTAGGAATCAAAGGAAAGATGGTCAAGAAATAGATAACTCTGTACTTGTAGTTGGAATGTATAACCAAGACTCATGTGTTCCAGTTGCAAATCTCTTTACTATTGAGTTGCCTTCTGGACGTACTGAAGATGTCCAGAGCCTAGGCTCTGATACCAACCTGTAACGCCCCGATCCCGCTGATACGGGGACGTCACTGCAACGTATATACGTAGGTCAGAATTACCCTCCCGTATATACGCTAAGCATCAGTACAAACAAGAATCAGAGTACGGAAGCAAATGGTGCATTATACATTCCAACACATATATACAATTACAGAATTATCACCAGAGTGATTACAATATTACATGAATATCATATCACTAATATGCGCAAATGCGGGAATACAAAAGATATACATGTATGGACAACATAAAAGATACATGTATATGAACAGTACAAAAGAGTGCTCACGAGGTAACTGGAGAGACCACGCTACTGCTGCGCTACTCTGATCAATAACAGGGGGAAATCCTCACGCTCCAAGCTCCATGACCTGGACATGAGAATCCAGGGGAGTCAGTGAAACTCCCCAGGCGAGTATGATACAAAGCCAGGTGGCGAGCCAGGAGGAACACAAGTGTCAAACTCAGAAGACAGGAGGGTTAGAACACAAATGTGGTATATACGAAAGGGTATAACATACTATCAATAAAACAGGAAATCCAGGATAAAGCTGATCATAAGCAAAAGTGATTGTATACACTTAGGTCACGGTCCCATGAGACTAGTACATCGAAGGAATAATCCAAACAAGGAAACCCTCATATATATACCTTTTGTCTCATGCCACCGAATATCCAAGCGTATATAATCAGAGTTGCAATTCGTATGATAGTAACAGGAATACAGAACAATAATGATTAGGGGTCCATAACACGTGTAACGGGAGTCATAACAGTAAAGTATAACAGGAATCATCACAGGTACACATAACAGAAACTATAACAGAGAACATAACTGACATCTATTATTATTATTACTCGTCTGACCCATATATCTCGGTATGTGTCCAGGTGTGCACCCCAACACACATACATCCATACATAGCTAGGCGAGGGTCGTTAACGGAAGCAGATGGAGAACTGATATCACCTCTTATAGTGGTTTCCATACACCTGGAACCAGCTTTGGAGGCCCAAAGTCCCCCTAAATGTAATGACATATAACTTACCGCCAGTATATATCCCATCACTATAAGCAAGGTATCATTCCGGCATCCATCACTTCCTCCCATACCCATACAAGTTGTCCTTTTTATAGTTTATTAATATAATTATCTGATTATGGGAATGAGTAGGATCATAACTGTAATCATACATGTAGTCAGAACTGTAATCATAAATGTAATCAGAAATGTAAGACATAGCAAGTGATCAGGTACTACATTCCCATTATCGAGATAATTATACAATGTCAAGTGTGTCATGCCTTGTTGTAAAGAGATAGCATGACAAAATGGTGATATGAATCAAGTAACCAGTCAAGTCAGGAGATAGATGATAGTCTGGGTAAGTCATGGTACAACATACAGGTCTTGCCAAATAGTGGCATGTCAAGTGGTCTGGCGATAACACAGAAGATGTCAGGTGATATACATGTGTTAAAAGGAAACATGCAATTAACAAGTCTGAAATAATAGCATGGCAATCATAGGAGAAACTCAGAAGTCAACGACCACGAAGGGTCGGCCACGCATAGTATGAAAGTAGTGAAAGACATATAAACATAAAATAGAAATGTGAAACAAGAAGGTAGCGAGTAAGAATACTCGCCTAAAGCGCTACTCGCGCGTTGGAATCCCCGGGAGAGGATAAACACCAAGTGGGCAAAGGGAAGGGCTTTGCCCTTTGGAAGGCCGCCGGCCTAGGGGTGGTGCGCCACCCCTTGGTGGTGATCTTGGAGGTGGCCGGCCATGGCAAGAGAGGGGAGGGAGTGAAGGTGGAGGTGTTTGGAGTAGATGGTGAAGTTGTCACCGAAAAAGTCGCCGGAAAGATCATCGGAATGGACACCGGAGGTGTTGCCGGAGAAGAGGGGCTCGGCCCCTAGCCAAGGAGGGCGGCCGGCCCTTGAGGTGGTGATGGGGTGTTGGTTTGGTGGAGGATTTTTGATGGTGGTGGTAGTTTTGGAGAAAGTAAAGGAAAGGTGGAAGCTTTGGAATTTGTGGTGGTTCCCATGGAGAGGGAGGAAGAAGAAGAAGTTGAAGTTGGTGTGGTGGTGGTTGTGGTGGTGGAAATGAAGGAGGAGATGGAGATGGTGAAAGCTAGGGTTTGGCTTTTGGTGAAGAGAAATGAAAAGGGGATAAAAATGTAAAGGAAAAGGATTTATAGGTTTGTGATTTTGTAAAGGAGTTGCATTTAAACAAAAGAGAGGGACTTAATTGCAAAGTGGGGATGATGAGGTGTTTCTCTTGGCCAATAGGAGCTTGCCATGTGAGGGGGTGAGGTGGAGAAGAAGTGTGTGGAAGTGGTGAGGTGGAGATTTGTGTGGTGGAGATTGGTGGAAAATGTGTGGATGAAAATGGAAGCTTATGGAGGAAGCTAAAGGAATTGGTGGTGGAGAATTAAAGGAAAAAGAAAATAGGAAAAGAAATGAATAAGAGAAGATATTTTCTTGGAATCAGAATGTGAAAATATTGGAAGGACAGATACCCGGGATTGAGTCGTGGATGCGGAAATCTTTCGGGAAAATACCGGAATCGTCCGAAATTCAAGTATCTCGGAACGACCCGAAATAAATATCAAAATCCATAATATTATATTAAGAATAATAGTGAAATCCTTTTAAGAAATACTTTATAGTTTTAAAACTAAAAATCCCGGAATCAGTTACCTACCGACTCCGTTGGAATTTTCATAAAATCAATAAATCCTCAGAAAAAGAATGTAGGTAGAAAATATGATTTTAAGGAATAATGCCTAAAGGGCCATCTTGAAATTCCTAACTGTTTGGAATTTAAAATACTGGAATCAGTCTTCTACCGACTCCGGCGGAAAATCCATAAATTCGTAAAATCTTCAGAAAAAGTATTTAAATAAGAAATGTGATTCTAAGAAGAAAAGTCTAAAGACTCTTCTGGAAATTCCAAGTGGTTTGTGAATTAAAAATCTGGGAAGTGGTCAGCGACACTGGCCGACACTGGTTTGAAGAAATTCATTTTAATTCTAGAAAATTCCAGAAATTCACATAAAATCTAATATATTAGAAAATGATATTTGAAATTAAAATTGGTCAAATACGGGAAGTAAATCGAAAAATACGATCGAAAAACTGAATACGCAATTAAGTACGTATTCCGGGAACGGGGTATTACACAAGGCCCCATTTAAATGTATAAAATTTGAATCAACACTATATGGTATTTAATATTTTAAAACTTACGATATTTGCGTCAAGCTCATCTAGATCAACTTCAAGCAGAGATCTGCTAATGTTCTGGAGGTCCCATCTTACAAAACGTGGGGTTTTCTCCTCCAAACCAGACCTCGGCTCAAAAATAGGAGCCCTCTCACATAACCAATACTGTAAAATGCAAAATTAAATTAGTTTACACAAATATTCACAAGATTATGGGGAAATTTCATACAATGTTGGCCAAATTTGATATTCATACTTACAATAATTTGCACGGAGCGTCCTTGCAGCTCGTACGTGGTGTGCCTGAAGATGTCCATTGACTCAATCAGGAATTGCCAAACAGCTTTAGCCCAGCATATTGTCCTCATCAGCTGCATATTGGCAATCTGTTCCACAATATACCACGGCACCGTGCACTTGTTGCCAGAGAAGAATAGAGTGGCCGACATGTACAGGATGATTATTGTAGTAAAGTCTTGAGCTGCAAGTCTTTGTCTGTCTCTTATAATTTCATGTAAAGTCACTTGCTGCTCAAGCTGTTCATCCTTTGTTACATCTAATTCACCCCTCCTCCTTTTCTTGACCAGAAGATCATCCAAAGCCTCTTCAATAGATACTTTCGTGATCTTCTTTATATTGGGGAAATAATGTTTTATAATCCCTCTGTCTTTCATCGTACAGGTCTTATTCATAATAAAATCCGCCCATATGACAGATAGACCAAAAGTGAGGGCAACATCCTCCACTGTTAACTCAATTTGTTTGCCCCCAATTCTAAAGGTCCTTGTATCCCTATCATACCGGTCTAAAATACTCAGTACAACAATGTTTGATTTTAGACCCTTTTCAACCCCAAATCCCTCATTGTAGAATGCCATGAAGATTGGGCCAAATGGGGTATTCTTGATTGCCTCTAAGAAATCGGCCTGAATGTACTTTTTGAATTTCTTTATGAACTCGCACATAGGTTTTAGACTCGATCTCAGAGGACGAAACTTCATCTGTAGTTTACCTATAGATGTAGAAAAATTAAAAACTTTAGACCAACGATTACTTAAAAACTATAAGGGAATAAAAAACATATTATTTTAGAACACTGCGACCTAGGTCGCAGTCATCCACATTGCAAATGTAAACAACTGCGACCCGGGTCGACATTGCGACCAAGGTCGCAGTCCTTTACAGCGCAAATGTAAACAACAACGACCCGGGTCGATACTGCGACCAAGGTCGCATAAGACTACAGTGCAAACATAAACAACTGCGACCCGGGAATTAAAAACAGATGACGTTTAATACACTGCGGCCATGGTCGCACGACACTAGATCGCATATTGAAACAACTGCGACCCATGTCGTCAGTATGTAATAAAAAACAAAGGACGTATCATATACTGCGACCCACGTCGCATTCGTCTACAACGAAAAGTCCAAAAAAATTTTTAAAACTCTACGATCTAAGTCGCACAAATCTGCAACTATAATTTTAACAACTGCGACCGAGGTCGACAAATAGTGAATGAAAAAAATTTAATTTAAAAATATATTAACAAGATCGCATACATATACATTGCTTTTTAAAAAATACTGCGACCATGGTAAAAATAGAAGAAAATGAAAAAACTTGAAAAAATGGACCTTTATCGTTGTGTTAGAAAATTTATAAATTTACAAAATTTTTGGTCATCTAAAGTTTCAAAATCTCTTTCTTAATTGCGACCATGGTCGCAATATTTAAAAAAAATAGACACAAATCTGGAAAAAATTTAAAACTATGAAAATCCACAAACCCTAAAAAAATTTTGAAAATATCGTTTTTGTAGTACCTTTTTCGGCGGATGATTTTGTTGGCCCAAAGGCCTTCCACCCTAGTTTTGATGATGATTAACTCATGTAGTTATGTTTACTAATTATCTTGTGATTTTAGTTACAGATCATTAAGTAAGATATTAGTTGGTGATTGCTTCGAAAAGAAGAGTTTGGAAGCCTTCACATGGTGATTCCGGTGCCTGAGCTTCAAGATTACTCCTTTGCACTCGGCGGATCACGGTTTGGGATCGAGTCGACTTGAAGATGGAAGATCGTCAAGAAGACTTAGGTATCCTAATTTAGTTTAGTGTGTTTTAGATCCATTTGTAAAGAAATGTATAGTTGATATGCTCAAGTGCACAACACACACAAGTTTTATGTTTGATATTGATTTTTCGGTTTTTAGTTTAACCGATATTTGTTTTCATGAATAGATTGATCAAAACAAGTTTACATGGTTTATATGTATAGTAGATGTATTCTAGTTATACATACATGCTTACACTTCCTATACAAACTTATTTTGACTATCTTATTCATGTATTGAAAAATCAAGTTTGATAAAAATACATGTTTTGGTTTTTGATAAAACTTGCAAGACACAAAAATAATTTGAATATCTTGATATATGTCTTGAAATTTTTAACACAAGTTTGTGTTTCAATACAAAATGTTAAAACAAGTTTTATGGAATTTTAGAAGAGATAAAAGAATTTTTAGAAATATTTTAACTTATGTTTTTCTGCCCTGAACTGTGACTGACAGGCCAGGTCGGTCGACCGCATGGGTCGACCGCACCAAGGGCCGGTCGACCCGTGAGGTCGACCGACGTGCACAGAGCCGTGCACGTCTGGCAGACACAAGGGCGGTCGACCCGGACGGTCGACCGTAACTGAGAGCTCTGCTCTCTGTATATTTGGGTCGACCGGGCGGTCGACCGGGTTTGCCCAACGGTCACATTTTTGACCATTGGCGGTCGACCGGGCGGCCGACCTCCAAGCCTGTCAGGCTGCCACATCAGCCTAACGGCTAGTTTTGTTTTGGGGCTATAAATACCCCAACTCTTGGGCTGTTTTGATAAGATTTTAAAGAGCAAAAATTCCCTACTCTCTGGTTTTAAAAATAAGTTTTAAAGTGTTTTAGAGCATCAAAGATTTCATCTTTATTATTTTCAAGGGTTTGGAAAATTCAAAGAAAAATAGGTTTTTGGGATATTGCTTTAGATCTTCATTTCTATCATATTGCAAGTGTTTTTCCCAAGGATTTTTCTTTGCTATCTGATTTCCAAAACACCTTGATTTCACACTTGAGCTATCATCTATCCTAATCTATTAGGATTTTTGTTTTGTGAAAAAATAGAAAAGAAAGAGAGATTGTTTGTGGTTGAAAGAAACCACTTGTTGTACACCCTTGATTTTGTTGTATCCCTCTTTGGTAGAGGTTGATCGGGTGATTGGTTTGCTCCCTCTTTGGTAGAGGTTGAGGCTTGGTGTTTACTCCCTCTAGTGAGAGGTGGAGTTTGGTTTGTAAACCCTCTTCGGTAGAGGCGTTGGTTATTGTATTGGCTACGGGCTTACCCCTCGGTTGTGAGGTGGTGTTTGAGAGAGGAGTTCGGTACTCCTTGTGTTGTAACAAATCCTCTTCGGTAGAGGTTCCTCGGTGGGAGATAGTGGATTGGAAATCCTACACGGTGGTGTAGGCGGGGATGTATAGCTGGGTGCTCGAACCTTGAAACATATCTTGTTGTTAGCGTTTGATCCACTTGTCTCTCAACTCTCTCTCTCTCTCTTTACATTTGTGCAAAGCATCATTCTTCACTCATATCATATATTGCTTGTATTGCCTTGCATCTTTTATATTGTTCATCCTTATATGCTTGGCTTGCTTGTGTGTGTGCCTCACTTATACTTAACCACAAGAGCTTCACATAGCACCTCAACCCATTCAAGGGGAATTAAGAGGAGTTAGTCCAAAGCCCTTCACGGGGATTCGGCTTCACTTGTGTGTTGTATTAAGTGTGTTACAAAATTTGCATTAGCTTCCGCATTTAGCGCATTTAGTTTCTAGATTAGCAAGTACACCTATTCACCCCCCTCTAGGTGTGCTTTTCAATTGGTATCAGAGCCAACGCTCCTGATACTTAGGCTTAACATCCTAGGAGTGAGATCCATTTATTTGCTAATCTATTGTTTGCATTTGCTTGTTTGCACACTCATATAGTTTATCATGAACTTCATGACCCCACCTAGTTTTGACCCTTCCAACATTCTTGTTTGGAAGACTAAGATGTCCATATACCTCCAAACCCTAGGCTTACATGTTTTCCTTGCGGCTACCAAGAAATGCTATCTTGGAAATCGCATTCATATAGGGGCCAATGCACAAGCCCTTGAGGCCATTAGAAGCACACTTCCTAAAGAATATCTTATGCATGTTTCTAACCTTGATTCCGCTTTTGCAGTGTGGAACAAGTTGACAACAATCACCACCTCCAAGCTTCAAACGCCTATCCAACAAGAAGAGGAATCTAGTGGAGAATCCGATTCTCAATGCTTAATGGTCCAAGGGAATGACTCCCTTGAGGTACATTCAGAATCCCACTTTGATTGTGATGATAGTGCTAGTTCTTCATGTGATGATAATATTGATCCCATGCTTTAAATGAAGAACTATCTATTGTTTGTGAAAAATTAATTGAAAAATATAATTTGTTGAAAAAGAAAAGTCTAGGCCTTAACAATGATCATAAAAATTTGATTTCTAAACTTAACAATGTTTTGCAAGAGAAAAAGGAGATTTCTAATGAGAGGGATTCAATAAAATCTCAACTTGATCTTGTCCTAAAAGAAAATGAGTTTTTGAAAAACAAAAACGATTGTGATAATGTGTTGAAGAAAAATAATGTTTTAACTTCAAAATTGATTTTGTTGTAAAAGAGAATGAGTCTTTGAAAATGAAATTGTTTTCATTACAAAAGAATTAGATATTTGTGTTAATAAAAATAAATCTTTGAAAAATGATATTGTTTCTCATGTTTGCCATGCTAGGGTAGTTTCACACACTTCACCTATTGCATGCCACACTTCTTCTTTGATCAACAATAATATATCTTTGCTTAAGAAGAGTGTAGATTGTTTGGGCTCCACTTTGAGCCAATGTGTTGTTGGGCATACACGTTTGGAATCTTTGTTTCGAAAGAAACAAGTTCCACCTTTTCATGCACACCCTCCACGGCATACACATGCTCCTCACAGACACACCCATCACATGTATGCTCATGTGTACACTTGTACACATTGTGGACGTAAGGGCCACCTTACTAAATTTTGTTTTGATCGTATACATGATTGTAATTTAGCAAAGAAGTTTGTTTGGGTTAGAGAAGGTACTAACCCCCATGGACCCAAGAAGATATGGGTACCAAAGACCACCCCTCCTTTATTTGATGTAGGTGTGGGCTCTCACATGACGTGAGAGTTGCCGTACCTTGGAATGGATGCGTTCCGAGCTTCATGGAAATCAATTGGATGCATCACTTTCAAGGGAAGGTTTGGTGGAGATGACCACCACGTGTTTGGAGAACTAGAGCGGTGCCCTCATTGGTTTGGTATCGAATCTCTAACTCCTTTTGTTTACATGCTTTCCATGTTTATCTTTCATAGCATGTTTCATTGTTTAGTGATTAGTATGAAAATGCCATGCTTATTAGACTTGTGATATACATGTTTAGTTATTTTGAGACACCCATGTTTAATATGGATAAATTATTTTGTGTTCTCACTATTTGGTTGATATTGCGTATATCATAGTTCTAATAACTTGTGGATTTTCTTAATAATCATGTTTTTGTTTATCATGTTGATTTTTATCCCGTTTTATGCTTCATGAGTTGATTACATGTTTAGATGTTAGTTTTCATTAAAACTTGGTGTATACTTGTGCATATAGTGGGCCACAAATAAATCTATATATGTTTGAGCTTGAATGCTTATTTGAACCCATTAGATGTGCTAGTATAGTCTAGTTTTAATGATCCATACATTTTAAACTTGTATTCCTATTTTTGGATTTGTTTTATGTTTATGTGTTTTCATTTCATGTATATGTCTATTTGTCAAACTTTAAGATATACATGTATAACCCTTGAGTCATTTGCCTTTCATGCAAATCTATACATATGGACTCAATTGTGTTTAGGGATATGTATGTATACTTCATGTTTGACAAAACATACATATGCCTTGATATAATGAAAATTTTAGCTTTTTATGTTCTCATGTGTTTTTGTTTAACTTCATGTATATGTCCATTTTATCTAAATTATTGTTATACATATACATCCTTTTGAGCCACGTGCCTTCATGCATATATCTTTGTGGACTCGTTGTGTTTGGATATGTATGTACACTTTAATTTGTATAGGACATACATATACCTTGAAGATTAAATAAGTTTTAATGATTTTCGTGTTTTCTTGTTTCAAGGAAATAATTGAGCTTAATTGCCCATATGTCATGATTATGATCTTCACATTGTATTTGTACACTCACATTTATTGTTTACTCATGTGTTTGTTTTCATGAGTTATATTTATGCTTCATTGAATTAGAGTGTTGATTATCATGTGGATTTCATGTTTCATGAAAAATATTTTTGTTTTATTCCTTACTTGAAGGATTTCGTACTAGTTTAAAAGTTTTTCCATTTAACTAGTTACGGTATTCTTCATTTTGGTAGAGTTTTTCAAACAAAGCTTATTTCCAAATCTATTTTTGAAAACTCCTACCTTCTATGGGAGGATGGATGGGAGATCATGTTCATGAATGCTTTAAAATGAAAATCATTTAAAACTTGAACCATGATTGGGAGGTATAGTTATATGAGATATACTCTTGATCTTATTGTTATTTCAATTGGTATCATTGAATTCTTTCAATGGTATCAAACTTGACATTTCTTGTATACTCATATATGTTTGTATGTATGTATGCTTCATTTCAAAGAATATTAATTTCAATTGGTATCTATTTTTCATACATATATATGTTTTATTTGTGCTTATTATATCCCGATATCTTTAAGCATAAAATCTTGTTTATGCTAGTGCTTGAGCTTTAATTTTGTTTCAATTGATTACTTTTAAATTGGTATCAAGCCTAAGCATTGTTTTAGTTTGTGTTTCATAAAGGGGGAGAAAATTCGTATTTCATCTTTCAATTGGTATTTGTTTTCCACTCCCATACTTTATGATTGAAAATTCAAATTTGGTATCATATGTTCAAAATGAAAAATATTCACAATTGGTATCAAAATTTTTGTGTAGACATTCAAAATTTATTATGTTTAATTTCAATTGGTATCAAGATTCTCATGTGTTTTACTTAAAATTGGTATCAATATTTTTTTTGTTTCCTTTCAATTAGTATCAAGATACTATTCTTTGACATACTTTCAATTGGTACCTTAATTGATTGTCACCCCTAATTGGTTTTGTTTTTGTTTTAGACAAAAAGGGGGAAAATATTATTTTTATTGATTCGTTGTTTCGAACAAAAAGGGGAGAAAAATTTATGAATTTAGTTTTTCTTTTACCCCTTATTGAAGATTGATTCTTTGTATTAAAAAGAGAGAAGATTTTGTTTTGTTTTGATTTTTACCCCTTTGTTGATGATTGACAAAAAGGGGGAGAATTATTTGAGAGTTTAACATGCATTATATAAACCAAAGTCTTTCTCAAATAGAGAAGATGTTTTTAATATGCATGATTGGTACATATTTATATATGCATGTTTATGTTTTTGCATATATTAAGTTTAATTTAGTTTAATTTTAATTGGTATCTAGAACATGTTTTGTAATTGGTATCTAGAGCAAGTTTTGTTTTAAACATTTCATTGGTATCTAGAACCTTTTATTGTTTATGCATAGATATGCATGTTTCATGTTTCATGTTTAATATTCATTGCATATTTATTGTTTATTTGTTTATGCATGAGTTAAGGGGGAGCTTCTTTTAAGCTTAACTTTAATCCATGCATATATAACTCCATGAGTTTTGTCATCATCAAAAAGGGGGAGATTGTTGGCCCAAAAGCCTTCCACCCTAGTTTTGATGATGATTAACTCATGTAGTTATGTTTACTAATTATCTTGTGATTTTAGTTACAGATCATTAAGTAAGATATTAGTTGGTGATTGCTTCGAAAAGAAGAGTTTAGAAGCCTTCACATGGTGATTCCGGTGCCCGAGCTTCAAGATTACTCCTTTGCACTCGGCGGATCACGGTTTGGGATCGAGTCGACTTGAAGATGGAAGATCGTCAAGAAGACTTAGGTATCCTAATTTAGTTTAGTGTGTTTAGATTCATTTGTAAAGATATGTATAGTTGATATGCTCAAGTGCACAACACACACAAGTTTTATGTTTGGATATTGGTTTTTCGATTTTTTAGTTTAACCGATATTTGTTTTCATGAATAGATTGATCAAAACAAGTTTACATGGTTTATATGTATAGTAGATGTATTCTAGTTATACATACATGCTTACACTTCCTATACAAACTTATTTTGACTATCTTATTCATGTATTGAAAAATCAAGTTTGATAAAAATGCATGTTTTGGTTTTTGATAAAACTTGCAAGACACAAAAATAATTTGAATATCTTGATATATGTCTTGAAATTTTTATCACAAGTTTGTGTTTCAATACAAAATGTTAAAACAAGTTTTATGGAATTTTAGAAGAGATAAAAGAATTTTTAGAAATATTTTAACTTATGTTTTTCTGCCCTGAACTGTGACTGACAGGCCAGGTCGGTCGACCACATGGGTCGACCGCACCAAGGGCCGGTCGACCCGTGAGGTCAACCGATGTGCACAGAGCCGTGCACGTCTGGCAGACACAAGGGCGGTCGACCCGGACGGTCGACCGTAACTGAGAGCTCTGCTCTCTGTATATTTGGGTCGACCGGGCGGTCGATCGGATTTGCCCAACGGTCACATTTTTGACCGTTGGCGGTCGACCGGGCGGCCGACCGCCAAGCCTGTCAGGCTGCTACATCAGCCTAACGGCTAGTTTTGTTTTAGGGCTATAAATACCCCAACTCTTAGGCTGTTTTGATAAGATTTTAAAGAGCAAAAATTCCCTACTCTCTGGTTTTAAAAATAAGTTTTTAAAGTGTTTTAGAGCATCAAAGATTTCATCTTTATTGTTTTCAAGGGTTTGAAAAATTCAAAGAAAAATAGGTTTTTGGGATATTGCTTTAGATCTTAATTTCTATCATATTGCAAGTGTTTTTCCCAAGGATTTTTCTTTGCTATCTGATTTCCAAAACACCTTGATTCCACACTTGAGCTATCATCTATCCTAATCTATTAGGATCTTTTGTTTTGTGGAAAAAGAGAAAAGAAAGAGAGATTGTTTGTGGTTGAAAGAAACCACTTGTTGTACACCCTTGATTTTGTTGTATCCCTCTTTGGTAGAGGTTGATCGGGTGATTGGTTTGCTCCCTCTTTGGTAGAGGTTGAGGCTTGGTGTTTACGCCCTCTAGTGAGAGGTGGAGTTTGGTTTGTAAACCCTCTTCGGTAGAGGCGTTGGTTGTTGTATTGGCTACGGGCCTACCCCTCGGTTGTGAGGTGGTGTTTGAGAGAGGAGTTCGGTACTCCTTGTGTTGTAACAAATCTTCTTCGGTAGAGGTTCCCTCGGTGGGAGATAGTGGATTGGAAATCCTACACGGTGGTGTAGGCGGGGATGTAGAGCTGGGTGCTCGAATCTCGAAACATATCTTGTTGTTAGTGTTTGATCCACTTGTCTCTCAACTCTCTCTCTCTTTACATTTGTGCAAAGCATCATTCTTCATTCATATCATATATTGCTTGTATTGCCTTGCATCTTTTAAATTGTTCATCCTTATATGCTTGGCTTGCTTGTGTGTGTGCCTCACTTATACTTAACCACAAGAGCTTCACATAGCACCTCAACCCATTCAAGGGGAATCAAGAGGAGTTAGTCCAGAGCCCTTCATGGGGAATTCGGCTACACTTTTGTGTTGTATTAAGTGTGTTGCAAAATTTGCATTAGCTTCCGCATTTAGCGCATTTAGTTTCTAGATTAGCAAATACACCTATTCACCCCCCCCCTCTAGGTGTGCTTTTCAGATTTCTTTGGCGCCATGTGTTGCAAATATATTTTTTAAAAAACGGAACAAATTTTTGAAATAATAGAACTAATTGGATCAGAATGATCAGGTGAAATTTTAGAGCCGTAAATTTTTTTGGAAAGGAAATGTTTTTACATAAGGTAAAAAGTTGTGAGTGAGGGTATTTTCGGAAAATACATTGTTGAGGTGACTGACATTAAATTAGGCGGGATTTTTATGGATTTTGTCCGCCAAAATTTTTGACAGGTTTGCGGCTCTGATGTTGCCACGTCCCGCCGGCTGAGAAACTCTCTCAGCTGGCGGCTGAGGTACAGTAACTCCTATATATATATATATATATATATATATATATATATATATATATATATATATATTGTAATTGTAACAATTCAGAAATTACTCTCCTTGCCACCTCACCCAACATAAATTTCAACTTCATCTCCACCCTCCCTTTCACTTCCAAATTCCAAGACTAAAACTTCACTGATCACCCTACATTCTCCACTTCAGCAATTAATAAATTTACTCATACTAGTGTGCAGACACAACCTCCATTTATTCTAATGATATATTAGTATACTCAATAATTAATTAATTGAGTAACTTTTAAATAAAATTTCCTTCTCATAACTCAAATAATCATATATGTATGATTATTCTTGGGTGTGTGAGTATTGCCACACATACCTATATGCACTTTATTATTGTATTAGTATACTGATAACTATTTTTAATAAACCACACTATATTATGATTATTCACCTTCTAATTATCTGCTAATTTAGAAATAAATAAGGTTATAAAAATACGGGTGTTATAATATGGATAAACAAAAATAAAGAAAAGAAAATAATTTTTTTATCTACACAACTCAACTAGCTAGTAAAGTTCTAAGTTTTCATGACTTTCATTTTTAAGATCTCTCTCAATTCAATAAATCAAATTATCTATAAAATAAAGCCTCAAATCTTAAACTTTACACCACCTGTCCCAAATCTTAGATCATGTGCACCCTGTGGTCATGATATAGTTCTTAAACTTGTAAATTATAACTCCAAATTTCATGCTTCTTTTGTAAAAAAATTTCAACTAGTATAACTATCTTTCGCGTAAATACTAAGGCTTCTTCAGGCTAAGACGCCTAGCTAATTGATAATTAAAATTGTTTGATTTATAAAGTGTCTTATCCTATTAGGCTTTCTCAGCTACCCATGTAACGAGTTTTGGGTCAATGACTCCGAAGCCAGATGACCTTAGAGCATTAGGTGTAGAAATAATTACTCAAGCGACTGAGGCCACAACGCAAGACTAATTTAATTTTTTTTGTTTGTTTTTTGAAGTATTCCAATGTTAATCAATATCCCAAGCCTTTGAACTAATAGTGCATGTAGTGTTGGGTACATAATCACTTAAACAAAGTTTAGATTTTTTATCAATTTTTCGATTTTACTCTTTATTTTAAGACTCTAAGACTCATCTCGATTTCACTTTTAAATCTGTGCATGACTTTTCATATACTTACAGACTAGCTAAGTATTAGTAAAGAATTTTTTTTTAAATCACAGACTCCTAAACATTTAGAAAGAACTAAGAAAAAGACTCTTAACGTAAAATAATGACACAATTCTATATCAACCTCCCCACACCTAAACTTTGTCATGTCCTCTTGCACATTAATAAATAAAGTAATAATACACACACAAATACTTGCACGTGATCATGCTAATCAAGAAATTCAAGCATATATGATGAAAAATGTGAAATATATTAGTATGCAAGAATCAGAAAGAACTCACAGTGCATCAAAAAGTCCACTTGCAAACACAACCAAAAGACCACTCCTGTGTGTGTGAATGCATCCTCGTATATCATGAATTACATAGAATAAATTTGGCACATTGATTTGAGAAAAAGATACATAAATAACTTACTAAACACCAAAGACTATACAAACTCAACTAAAATTAACTCCACTAAAGCAGAGTCAACTACAAAAGTGGAAAAATCATATAACAATTGAATAGAAAAAGGGATATTGTAAACATATACAAACACAAACTTGTGGTTACCTGATCTGTGGATGGAGGGTCAGGAGGTGTCCTAATCTCAGTCTCCTCACCTCTCGGAGTTGGTACAAGGAACCTGCACACCCTTTCTAACTCTCCCCTGTCCTCAACTGGCTATGGCAGTGGAAAGTTTCACAAACCTACAAGATTCTCATGCAATGGCATGTCCGGATAGAACCTGTGTTGCCACTCACGAATCCCCAGAAGATATTCCATGTCGTTTGCAATTGTTTGAGCGATTCAGTTAAAGTGCTCCTCCACCGACTTGCCCTTGTTGAATTAGAGTTATAAAAATGGCGAGTCATAGTCCAGAAAGCCATCCTCACATCAAATAATCCATGGATTTACATTTGGGTCCACCATATCCTCTACACTACTGATCTGGTTATGTAGTTTACTATACAAAGTCACTATGTCAGAGCTTTTTGAAATTTTTTTAGACAAAGGATTAGCAAAAATACATATTTACTATAACAACTATGATGGCTTATCCAACATATTAAGGTTCATAAAAGTTCATAACCTCCTCGTTTTCGCTCACCAGAAATTCAAAAAAAAGTTTTAATCATTGGCCATTGATCTTGAAGATTTCATTATTTTTGGGATCATCGACCTCCACCTCCCCATACGAAAATATAATGCACAAAATAAATGGTCCCGTCCATCTGGAACTCAGCTTCTCAGCAAATAGATGAAGTCAAGAATTATACAACAAAATTTTTGACTCTGTATAGATGACTTTCGCAAAATTGCTTTTTCGTGAAACACCTTTATTTTCTCTTTGTAAATTCTAGGTATTTCTTACAGATTATTACTAATCTCTTCTAGCTCATTGAGTTAAAGTTTTCTGTGCTCTCCTGCCATGTCTAGGTTAAGATTTAACTGTCTTATCATCTACATGACCCGATGTTCTAATTTCACGGGTAAATGACAAGCTTTTTCAAACACAAGCCTATTAGGAGACATTCCAAGATTGGTCTTGAAAGCAGTTCAATAGGCCCACAAGGCATTACACAATTTTAAGGACCAATCCTTTCAATTTTTACTTACAATTTTCTCCAAATTTTGCTTGATCTGTCTACTGGTCACTTCAACTTTCCCACTTGTCTGAGGATGATTAGTCAAAGATAATTTGTGTGTGATGGAGTATTTCCTCATTAAAGCCTAAAAAAGAGTGATTGTAAAAGTGTGTGTCATTATCGCTTGTGATGGTTTACAGTGCACCAAATCGTGAGAGGATATTCTCCTTCAGAAACTTGACAACCACATTGTTGTCATTGGTCTTGCAAGCCACGGCTTTAGCCCATTTTGACATGTAATCAACTACCATCAATATGTAAAAATTTCCAAATAAGTTAGGGAATGGGTCCCATAAAGTCAATTCTCCACACATCAAAAACCTCAATAGATAAAATTGGTGGTAGTGGCATCATATCCTTCATAATGATTATACCCACATGTTGGTAATGCGTGCAACATTTGCAAAATTCATAGGCATCCTTGAACAGTATTGGCCAGTAGAATCCACATTACAGAACCTTTTCTGCCATCTTCTTCCCCCCGAAGTGTCCCCCACAAGGTAGGTCATGACAGAATGACAATACATTTTTCTGCTCTTCCTCGAGGACATATCTCCTAAAGATTTAGTCTGAACAATACTTTCAAAGATATGGATCGTCCTAATAGAAATATTTCAGTTGGGCATGAAATTTGTACTTGTATTGTCTTGACCAGCGAGCAGGTGTCTTTTTCATCACCATAAAGTTGACAATGCCAGCAAGCTGATCGGTCACTGATATTGCATATACATTATCACATTCACATATTTTATCTTAATAAACTCTACTATTTAATCATATTTATCGTTTAAATTTGTGCAAGCGTTTACTAAAGTAGATGGAAAAGAAACGAGCCCAGAAGCCTATTTAAATTCTGATTTAAATGAGTTTAAATTAAATCAAGGATTGGAAAAAATATTCACAGGATTAGCTAAAAATCAGAGCAAATCAAAAGATCACACCAAATGAAAACCGGTTAAAATTCAGATTAGCTGAATCCATTAAGTTAGCTAAAGATTCATGAAGGTATCATCAAATTTAGAGATTAAACGGAAAAAACCTATAGATAAAAAGAGCCAACAGAAGAACGAGAAGAAACACTCCCCAGATATGGCCACTTGGCCACATCCAGGCCATGAAAACGTAGCCCTAGCAGCGTTTTCATGGCTACTGAAGGCAAAGGGGTACGCCTGAGCAGAGATAGATTCTAGGCTAGGTTTTTGTTCTACTTTAGTGTAGGTTTCTATTCTTCTTTTAATGTAATTTTTCAGCTTTATTTATGTAACATAGGGGAGAGAAGAATTTCATGAGAGAATGAGAGTGAAGACTGTACTGAGAGTGACACCAATGTAAGTGTTCTTTTTTTTCATTATTACTTCATTTAATCAAAAGTTACACATTTTATATTCATCCTCATCTTTTTACTTTTCTTCTTTTGGTTTTGATGATAATTCAAGTAAGTTTAATAGCATCGGATTGCCTGCCTTTGCGAGTGCCACCGATAGCTCATGACGATGAATTCTTTCCTATTGTTCGCATCATTTCATGCTTCCTTGATGAAGTTTTGATGATGTAATATGGACAGGGATAGAATTAGATCTTATAGGTTATGCGCTGATCGCCTCCGAATCAAGTAAATGTGTCAACGATCCAAGGTAAGTCATCAACTAAAAGAGATAAGTAAGTATATTTAGGTTTTCTTCTATCTTTGATTACTTAGTTTAGAACATTTTAAAACACCAACTCTACTTTCTTTACTCTCTTTATTTCTTTATTTCATTTTTTTCCTTTTACACAATCACCATCTTCTTCTATCTTCCACGTTTCTCCCACTTTACATAGATTTAATTTTCCCTTGTTTTGTTTAAAATATAGAAGAACTTTTAACCAGTTTCAGTAACTTGAAAAGAACTTATCAACACGCTTCCATCGCATGTCCCTCCTTGTGGATTACGACCCGCATAGCCACCTGTTATAATAGTAGAATTGAGAACCTTGCACTATTTCTAAACTTTTGTATTTTTCTGTGCAGGTTTTATCTCAATCACGAACCATGGCTCCTTCAAAATTATGAAAAATTGCTCATCCGGATAATACACATTTATAGGTATATAGCAGGATAGAGCATTGGGAAATCCAGCTATATGGTCAGCTACAAGATTTCCAGCTCCTTTCTTGTCCTTGATTTGAAGATTGAATTCTTAGAGTAAGAGTATCCATTGAATCAGTTTTTCTTTTGCATTCCAATAGGTGCCTCAATACAGTATAGTCAGTGTACATAGTGATCACTGAGCCAATCGAGTAAAAAGAAACTTTTCTAGTGCAAAAAACCACAGATAGAAATTCCTTCCCTGTGGTGGAGTAGTTCAGTTGTGCATCATTCAATATGCTACTAGCGTAATATATCATATGAGTCTACTTGTCAATTTGTTGACCGAATGATTATACACATATTCTACCTATTTATTTACATTCTCACATTTAATTTTAATAAACTCTGCTAATTTAATTCTCTTTTTTGTTTAATGGTGTCCACGTCTTGATTAATGGAGAAGAAGGGAAAATAAGCCCAAATGCTAATTCAGATTTAAATTGATTTATTTCATAAAGAAAGATTGAGGCAATATACTAAAGATCCCAACTTCAAACTGAAAATCTGATTGAATCATATCGGAAAATAAAGAGAAGATAATCACAAATCTAGTCCAACTAAATCAGATTTTAGAGGATTTATTTCGCAACTAAGGATTGGAACACATACTTGGAAGATCTCGGAAAGATAAAGACAAAACTAATAGAAAATCAAAGTTATCAAAGAGCAACAGACCATGCGCCCTCAAATCTGGCCTAATGACCAGGTCCAAGACGTGAATCTGCAGCCTGATTTTATTCTGTTGGGGGAGCGTTTGCTCCCCCTATCTTCATACTTTTGCCCACTTCCATTTTCTCCTATGAATACTGAAAATTCAGAAGGCAGATGGGCACCACAAAGTGAGAGAGCTAGGGATTAGGTTTTTACTTTAGTTTAGCGTAGGATTTTCTTTTTGTTTTCTTATGCAATTTTCAGTTTTTATGTAACTTAGGTTAGAGAGGATTCATAAGAAAAGAAGAAGAAGTTGAGTTGAGAGTGACACTGAATGTAAACTTTTTCCTTTCTCTTATTTTTTTTGACTTAATCAAAGTTGCTTTTCATTCTAATTTTCTTCTACATCTTTAAACTGCTTTACTCTGAGTTGACTTGTAATCTAAATGAAACCAATAGCCTCGAATATACCTTGCCCTTGCAAGTGCCACTGATTGCTTATGATGATGGATATCTACTTCTAAACGTGTTAATAGTTCTATATCATTTTATGCTTGCACATTTGTTTGATGATATAATATAGACTGATTTGGAATGGGGAAGATTGTTATGTCATGATCCTGTGGGTACGGAGACGTTACTACGATGTATATACATTAGTCGGAAATACCCTCACATATATACGCTAAGTATCAGTACATGTAAGAATCAAAGTGCGGAAGTACGAAGGTAATATACATTCCAATATAACAGTATAAGTACATAGTTATCATAGTGTGATCTAATATTACACTAATATTATATCACCACGAAATATAAAAGTAAGATTTACAATATGAATGATACAAAAATTTGCTCACAAGCTGCAAGGAGATGCCACGAGCCAACCAGGGGAAGGCAAAAAGAGGAACTGGAGATACAGTTAGTCTGCCTGCTCCGCAAAGTAAGCTTGGTCCTCAACAGAAGGATCCACGTCTGTTCAAGCTCTGAGATCTGAACATAGAGGTCAAGGAAAGTCAGAAAGCTACCCAACGAGTGGTAAGATGAGTGCAAAGTAGCGTGTATAGACAGGCACACGTGTATCGATAATTTCAAGTTAGAAGGCTTGTATAGAAAACTGTGTTGTGAACACAGACATACAGGAGCAAGCAAGGAGGCGGTAAGTAAAGAAGATAAGGCAATACCAGTTATCTCCTAAACTAACATAAAACTGAATAAAGCCGAATACGAGCAAAACAAATCATATAAGCTTAGCTCATGGCTCCATAAGACTAGTACATCGAAGGAATAATTCAAATATGGAAACCCTCATTTATATACCTTTATCCCATATCACCGTGATCTGAGCGTATAAAACCCGAGTTGCAAAACAATACAACGAATTGTATAATAGCATCTTATTATAATTGGGGCCGTCTAAGTTGTAGGTTTTAGCATGTGTCCTATTCTACAAACTTCAACTTACAACTTATAGAGTCAGTTATTTGAAAACTGATGGAGTTCAACAAACTATGTTTAGAATGGGTCCCGTACATGCCGGGGACAACGGCCCAGGAGAGTCTGCTACTGAATCAGAACATACCGTTAAATATTGGGAGTTATTGTATATCCATACAGGAGTAGGATATTATAGATCCTGTAGAAATAGTCCTAAGGCTTGTGCATACTCGGCAGGAAAAATAGAAGGGGTAGGGGTGCCAGTACACCCTAGGGAATCCCTAGTGGCCACCAGGTGATCCCTCAAGAATGTGGCCACACGTAACATGATATGACCACCATAAACATGAAACTAATAAGGACCCACCAGTTTCCCCTAAACCAGGTGCAAGTTATCTTATTTATGATTTTATTATGTAATTATTAGATTACGAAAATGAGCAAGAGCATCTCAAAAGTATCGAGAGCATAGGTGTATAAGTGTACACGTATAACAGGAGTACAGGTGTACTATCAAGAGATCAGATTAACATTCCTGTAAAGTGATAATTATAAGTCAAGTATATTATGTTGGATGGCGGGTGATAGCAAGCAGGTGTCAGGTGACAGCATGTCACGGGTTAACACATCAAGTGAAAGCATGTCAAGTGATAGCAGATATCAAACATCACGCAGGTAGTTAGCAAGCAAGTGAAATCCAAGCAGAGCTAGAGGCATGGACAGCGAACAATGTTTAATCAATAAAACACTTGGCAAAGTTACAGGGACGACTCAGTTTAAAATGCGAGTCTAAAATCTGGCAGAGTTCCACCTAGGAAAATTTAGTGATAAAGCGTTGAGCGCTAAGCACGCCTACCAGGCAGAGAAAGATAGACCCAGAAGGTCAAAGCGCATTCCCGGTAGCTACCATGAAATCCATAAGGGTACAAAGCCTAAAACCTATTGGGTAGCTAGTCTGAGAATGGGCTAAATGAAAGCCCAAAGGCTAGAACGCCCAGGGTCTAAGAGCACTCCTGGTAGCTACCACAAAATCCATAAGGGTACAAGACTTGACACCTATTGGGTAGCCATCCCGGCAATGGGCAGAAACCTAAAGTCTGTACAAGGGTACCTATACTGTTAGTACCACACGCATAAGTATAATATCATCTACACTATTACAAGTATTATAGTACATCAGCCAATATAAGTCATGACATATCCACAAAATACAACACACCACACCCGTACAATCACATCGGACTGATATAAAATACAGCACAATTTTAATTCCAATACAAGCTGAATAATGCGAGGAAAACACTAACCTAAAACACAAATCTTGAGAAAAACGTCAGGGACTCCAGGATGCTATGCGCGCGCGAACGCCCGAGCGAGGAAAACTATGAAATGAGATGTGGAGGAGGGGCTTGGCCCTAGGGTGGTGCACCAGCCCTAAGGTAGTGCATCGGCCTCTAGGTTGGCCAAGGAGGTGGCCGCCCTAGGGGAGAGAGGTAAAGGAGAGTAGGAGAGGGTGGTGGTGTTGGTGCTTGTAGTACTTGGTGGAGTTGGATTTGGATGGATAAGGAAAAAGAGAAGTGAAGGGGGTGGTGATGATGGTGATGTTGAAGGTTGAAGTGGTGGTGAAGCGGGTGTTGTTGTGGTGATAAGAGTGAAGATGGAGGTGATGGAGAGAGAAGTATAAGAGGTAGAGTTGGCGTTGAAGTTGGTGATGATGGTGGTGGCATTGAAGTTTGTGATGATGGTGGAGTTGTCGCCGGAGATGTCGTCGGAGGAGGTGGCTGGCTCTAAGCTTGGGGTAGTGGCCGACCTAGGAGGAGAGTGGCGGTGGTAGTATTTGTGGAGGGTTTTGTAGGTGGTAGGGTGGAGATTGAGGGGGTGGAGATGGAGATGAAATTTGGTGTTGGAGTTTTGATGGTTATGGTGAAGTGGGAGGAGAAGGATGAGGAAGAAGATGATGGTGGGGAGTTGTTGGAGTTGTTATTGTGGAGTTGAAGGAGAAAGTGGTAGTTTAGGGTTTTTGATGGAGAAAGGAATGTTAAAGGAAAAAGAAAATGGAGGTTTTTTGGAGTTTGGAGTTAAAGAAATAGGAGAAGGAAATGGAGTTATAGTTTTTTATGAAATGGAAAGGGGTGAGGTGGCTTTGGCCATTCTTGGTGATGGGGGAGGGGTGCGAGTGAATTTGGATATTTTGGATGGAAGGATGTAGAAGGTTTTAGATGAATGGAGAAGTGTTTAGAAGTTGTTGGAATGAAAAGGAAGGAAGGGAAAAAGAAAAAAGGAAAAGGAAAGGAAAAAGGAAAATATTAATTATAAAAAAAGAAGAAATAATTAGAATGGTGAAATCCCTGGGTTCGTAGCGGATGCGGAAAACTTTCGGAAAAATACCGAAAACGCCTGAAAATCAAGTATCTCGAAAAGATCTCCAGAAATTCTCAAAAATGAAGAATATTATATTGAGAATCATGGTGAAATCGGATTTAAGAAATTCAATCACACTTTCAAATAAAAAAACTTGAAATCAACTATCGATACTAGTAGACACCGAATCTGGTCGGATTTTGATAAATTTAGAAAAATTTTCAAAAATGTGTTAAGATAGTAATATAATTATAAGAGATAATGTGAATAAAGTTTCTAGAAATTCAACTCCATTTGAAACTTAAAAATCTGAGAATCAATCGGTGGTGTCGATTGATCCGATTTTAGAGATTTTATTAAAATAATTCTAAAAAATTCTGAAAAATCATGAAAATTCTAAAATATTGAAAACAGTATTTGAAACTAAATTTGTCAAATCAGACTACCAGAAAGGTTAAATCAATCAGTACACTGGGATCGAGTCCTTGGTTCGGACTAGGGTTGACTCTAAGTTTGAGATCCGAATCCGAAACCAAGCAATAATATAAATAATCATAATGAAAACAAATACTGAAAGATAAATTAAAAAATATGATCAAAAAATTAGAGCACATATTTAAGTACGTGTTCTGGGAACGGGGTGTTACATTCTACCCACCTAACAAAAAATTCGTCCTCGAAATTGACGAGATGAACACAGGAGGGACTAGGGTCAATAATGATAATATGAAAAAGTGAAAAGGATGAGGAAGGTTACTAACTCATGACGAAAAAGATTGGGGGTAGCAGTAACTATAACATCCTTAGGGTTCCTGTCGGGTATTGAGCTTCACATTCTGCCCCTACTTCCTCTGACGCCTCAGCTTCTCCGGCTAACAAATTGTAGATTTGGCCTCTTTCAGCTCTTGTCCCCCTCTGTGTCTGATCATGCTGCTGGGGCGAGAATGGAGCTCTTCTGCCAACAGGTTCTGGGTTCCTTCTCAGTGGTGATGCTGAAAGTACTGGGGGTGCTGCTCGTGCTGAAAGTGCTGGTGGTATTGGATAGGTCCTCTTGAATGGACAATTATCTATCGAGTGATTGCCAGATCCACATACCAAACACAGCCCATTAGCCTTTCGACAATTGCGTTGGATGTGTTCGGGCTTCAGGCAGTACCCGCATATCGTCTGTTGAAGGGGAGGTTGGAATGGTTGCTTGACTATCGGGCCATTAATGGGTCGATTGAGTCTGCTTCGTTCATCAACTGAAAGGGTGTATTTATTGGCTTGTTTTGCACCTGGTTTTTACTCTTCTGCTCTAATCCTTGTTCTACTTCATGAGCAATGGAGAGAACTTGGGAGTACATCTTCAACTGTTGAGGAATGGAAACATCTGGATGTCTTTCTTCAGCCCTTGCTAAAATCTGTTTGCTTGTTTCTCTTCATCTGTCACCATGTAGGGTGCAAACCTGCTAAGTCTCAAGAATTCAACAAGGCATTCATCCACAGACCGGTTCCACTGTTGCAGCCAGATAAATTGTTCTTCCATTTCCTTCTGAGTTGTTGTGGGGGGAGAATCTCTCGTAGAAACCCTTCGAGAACTGGTCCCAGGTAATGGGCTTCTCTAACCTCTCTTCTTCAGCTAGCCATCAGGTTCTGGCCATATCTTTCAGCTATATCTTAACCACTTCCACCTGAGTTTCATGCGAAATTCTGGTGGCCTTTAGAAGATCTGTCGTGTCTACCAACCACTGTTCTATATCCAGGGGCTATTATATGCCTGAAAAGATCGCTGACTGTAGTCTCCTGAAATCTGACATGTTACCTGGCCTCTGCTCTCAGGGTGCAACCAACAATCCTTGACGCAGGAGCCCTGTCTGCTGCTGTTGACTCTGTATCATACCTTGAAGCACTCTTATCATACTATCAATCTCTCCACTGGGACCATTACGTGTTCCCTGTCCTTCCATATCTGAGTTGGCTGAAGGGATAATAGGAAAAAGTTGAAAGGTAAAAGATAGAATGGGCTCAGGATTCAAGAAATGGATCGGAAGGGGAAAAAAATAACATCGCACTTGCGATTGGAATGTATAGACGTGACCTATGCACTCCAATTGCGAATTAATCCTCCATTAATTTGTCATCTGGACGTACTGAAGGAGTGAAAGCCTAGGCTCTGATACAACTCTGTAACACCCGATCCTGCGAGCACGAAGACGTTATTGATGCATATATATGTAGGTCAGAAACACTCTCACATATATACGCTAAGCATCAGTACATGCATGAATCAGAGTACGAAAGCACAAAGGTAATATACATTCCAATACAACAGTGCAAGTACAAAGTTATCACAGAGTGTGATCTAATATTATAATAATATTATGTCACCAAAAAATATTAAAGTAAGATTTACAATATGAACAGTACAAAAGTTTGCTCACGAGCTGTAAGGAGATGCAACGAGCCAACCAGGGGGAAGCAAAAAGAGGAACTGGAGCTACAACTGGTCTGCTTGCTCTGCAAAGTAAGCTTGATCCTCAGTAGAAGGATCCACGTCTGTCCAAGCTCTGAGATCTAGGCATGAAGGTCCAGGGGAGTCAGAAAGCTAAAAGATGAGTGCCAAGTGGCTCACATAGACAGGCACATGTGTATCGATGATTTCAAGTTGAAAGGCATGTATAGAAAACTGTGTCGTGACACAGACATACAGGAGCAGGCAAGGAGGCGGTAAGTAAAGCAGATAAGGCAACACAATTATCTCTTAAACTAACATAAAACTGATAAAACTGATAAAATCGAATAAAGTCGAATAGGAGCAAAACTAATCATACAAGTTTAGGTCACGGCTCCATAAGACTAGTACGTCAAAGGAATAATCCAAATAAGGAAACCTTCATCAATATACCTTTATCCCATATCACCGTAATCCGAGCATATACAACCCGAGTTGCAAAACAATACAACGAATTGTGTATTAGCATCTTATTATAATTGGGGCTGTCTAAGTTGTAAGTTTTAGTATGTGTCCCATTCCACACACTTTAACTTACAACTTAAAGAGCCAGTTATTTAGAAACTGATGGAGTTTAACAAACCATGTTTAGAATGGGTCCCGTATATGCCCGGGACAACGGTCCAGGAGTATCTGGCGCTAAACCAGAATATATTGCTAGGTACCAGGACTTATTGCATGCCCGAACAGGTTTAAGGCATCACAGATCCCGTAGAAATAGGCCTAGGGCTTGTGTGTACCCGACATGAAAAAAAGGAGGGGTAGGGGTGCCAGTACACCCCACGAAATCTCTAGTGGCCGCCAGGTGCTCCCTCAATAATGTGGCCACGCGTGACATGATATGACCATCATAAACATGAAACTAATCAGGACCCACTAGTTTCCCCTAAACCAGGTGCAAGTTGTCTTATTTATGTTTTTATTATGTAATTATCAAATTACGGAAATGAGCAAGAGCATATCAGGAGCATCGGGAGCATAGGTGTATAGGGGTACACGTATAACAGGAGTACAGGTGTACTATCAAGAGATCAGGTTAACATTCCTGTAAAGTGATAATTATAAGTTAGGTATATTATGTTGGATGGTAGGTGATAGCAAGCAGGTGTCGGGTGATAGCATGTCACGGGTTAACCCATCAAGTGAAAGCATGTCAACTGAGAGCAGATATCAACCATCAAGCATGTAGTTAGCAAGTAAGCAAACATCCAAGCAGAGCTTAGCAGAGCTGGAGGCATGAACAACGAACAGTGTTCAATAACTAAAGCGCTTGGCAGAGCTTCCGAGACGACTCGGCTTAAAATATAAGTCTAAAATCTGACAGAGTTCCGCCTAGGCGGATCTAGTGATAAAGTGTTGAGCGCTAAGCACGCCTACCAGGCGGAGTAAGATAGACCTAGAAGGTCTAAGCGCATTCCTGATAGCTACCACGAAACCCATAATGGTACAAGGCCTAAAACTTATTGGGTAGCTAGCCCGAAAATGGGCTGAATGAAAGCCCGAAGACTAGAGTACACCGGGCTTAAGCGCACTCCCGGTAGCATCACAAAACCAATAATGGTACAAGGCCTGACACCTATTGGGTACTCATCCTGAGGTGGCAGAAACCCAGAGTCTGTACAAGGGTACTGTTTCCTCGGGAAAAATTGATTGCGCGTGCAAATTCTTTATTTAATTGTAAAGAAAATTACAACAGATCAATGATTTGATTACAAAGAAGGGAGAGTAGTTGGATCCCTCTTTTTTTAAGGTTGGGTTCTTTACATAGCGGTGGAAAGTGAATCTTGTTTTCTATTTACTGGGTGAGCATCAAGCTCTTCAGGAAATCTTCTCCTTGGATCACGGATGGAGTAGCACAGCTCCTATCTAATGAAATCTCAAAGGGACTTGGGTAAAAACTTGGACTCAGCAAGTTGGTAGAAGAGTTTAACTATTTATCAATATTCCTCAGCTGAAAAATTCTGACCCTTTTTCAATAGCAAACTGAGCTATTTATAGGGGTTTTAGGGGTAAAATTGTCCCCTAAAAACCTTCCATAATAGGGTTAACTCTCCTCATTACGTGGGCAGTAACTGACCAAGTAATGAGAGCAGTTACAACTGAGACAGGGAGATCACTTGCAGTTAAAACGCGAGCTTGAGTTCTGCGTTTAACCATTGAGATGCTATTAGATGTGGGCCTCGAGCTTTGCTAGATGCGGGCTTCGAGCCCTGCGTCTTGGCATTACAATGATATTGGGATGTGGCTTTTGAGTCTCGCATTTTGACACTGCGATGACGCTGGGATGGGTTTCGAGCCTTGCGTCTTGGCATTGCAGTGGTGTTGAGACGCGTGCTTCGAGCTCTACATCTTGGCATTGCAGTGATGCAGGGAGCAAGCTTCGAGCCCTGCATCTTGCATTGCATGAATGGATTTGATTAGCCTTGTGCCTGAAGTATGGACTCTACTATCTGATGACTTATCTTCAGTGATTTTAGACAGTCTACAGAACCCCCTCCAAAGTTTTCAAAACCCCGCGGTTGACTGAGACGAGTTTCGAAACACTTTGGACTTTTCTTTTAGCAGCAAGCTCCCAAGATTGGACTGGCAATCTTCTGAGATACCTTGAGCTTGATCTTGTCTGGAGGCGACGCAGCCCTCGATTCGTGGAAGGACGCGGACTTCAAGACGCGACCTTGGATTGTTAAAGACGCGGTCTTGATTTTGTTGAGGAAACATAACCATTTTTTTATGAAGGGACGCAGACTTCAAAACGCGGCCCTTGAAACATCGTACACAACTTATAGAGACGTGAAGACCTCGCTGGATCTTTCGGGGCAAAGTTAGCATTGACGGTTGGGATGCGTGTCATTGGGGATTCTCGGAGTAAAAATCCACGTGTCTCATCCATACTGGATTTGATATTCGTGTAGCGAATTAAGACTATTGAACAACCTTAATTTTTATTCTGTTAATTAATGGCCATTAGCGAGCCTATAAATAGGCCATGAGTCTCTTAACAGTCATTCATCTTGACTGTTTTCTTCAAGGGCATGTGCTCTGAAGAACTTTCAAAGTTCTTTAAAAGAACCAAAAACTTTGATGCTTTCTTGCAATCTTCTTCGAAGATTATCACTATTAAGTGATTCCAAAATCAAAAGCATCCCTTCAAGTGCTTTCATGGCCGTGTCTTGATGGATGATGTCCAATCCTCCAGAGAACTTTTCTTCAGGCAGGAAATAGCCTTTGCCATGATAAGGCTTTGTTTTCTTGAAGCTCTGTCATCGCCGATTATGAAGAGATTTTATCTCTTGATCTCTTCCTTAAACTTCTGAAAAACTCTTTCTTGAAGTTTAGACAGTCGACTTAAGATCCATGCGTCTATGCTTTGCAAACGCGATCCTCATGTTAATTGATGAAACGCAAGCTTGTTGACTTCTAAGTCTCAAGTTCTTCAGATGCGAGCATGGTGAACTCCGCGTTTTGAAGCTTGAAACATGGGTTTTGTATATAAGACTCGTGTTTGGAGTTCATGACTTAGAAAATTTTAAGACTCACGTCTGAGCCTTTAATATCTGCCTCGCGTTTTTATCATCAGACGAGAGTCTAGTGTGGGCTGTGCATTTGGATCCATATTTTCTGTCTTTCCAGAGAATGGTACACTATATGTCTTGAAGCTTTAAATGCGAGATTCGCGTATAAGACTTGCGTCTGAAGTTCATGACTTAAGACTCGCGTCTGTGCCTTTGGATCCATATTTTCTGCCTTTGCAAAGCGTGGTCAACTCTGCTTGAAGCTTTTAAATGTGAGATTTACGTATAAGACTCGCGTCTGGAGTTCTTGACTGTCTTTTGCAGAAATTTAATCCTCGACTTTTTTCTTCTTGCAGGTCTTGACCGTATCGATGGTGCTGATTCCAATGTCTTTATCGCTTCCATTGAAGGAGACATGAAACGGCCAGCTTGGTCGATTGGCGACCACTTGAGAAGTCAAAACTCCTGTCCAAGAACGAGGAAGATCTGCGCAGTTCTCGATACACATCAAGACATTATTGGACATGATGCACCAGTAAGGTCTCAGATCCTTCCTGATTATAATAATATGGTGCATTTGAAGGTCACGGGAAAGAGGACGTCACCAGTAAGGTCTCGGATCCTCCCTTCACCAATCTTATTCAAAAAAGTGACAACAATGAAAAACTCATGCTCATTAGATGACTTTCTGGTGGGGGTGTTTCCCATTAAGCGAAGGATTACGACCTTGTGAAGACCCCCGCACCAGTTGGTCGGTGGAATCAGAATGCTCCCTTGCATTTCGACCTGTGAAATACCATTGTTCTCAAGAGGAGAGCAAGTTGATCTCTTATTTCCGGCCATAGTCAAGAGGATGAACTTTGTGTATCTTTAATGTTTCAAGGAGTGAGTGCAACTTTTTGCTGAACAAGAGGGACTTCTTTGTACTCCTTTATTGTAACACTCAATCTTATTAGAAAAGAGAGCGTTTTGTATCACTTTAATATTTTTGAATATTAATAAAAGTGACACTTTTTTTGCCTTCTTATTTGTCTTGACTTCCTCTTTTGCATTGAAAATCAGACAAGTAGAAATGATTATCTTTGATTTGCTAGAAGTGTAACATTTTAACTTAGCAAGTCAAAGTTGAAAATTTTCATTTAAGAAATTTTAAAAAGGTTACTGTTAGAGGTGTGATATTAACTTGACGGGAGTGGAATAGGTTTTATGGACATGCCAATCTATGGATGAGAATGATAAGTGAAGTTTTCACTCCACGGAGGATTGTGCTGAGCTTCATCAGAGGTTTAGTATTAACGTAATTAAGACTCAGCTGGGGATTGATGAGAACACTATTAAAGATGTCATATTAATCTTACAGTGATTTTAAGTGGACCTGCATTCTATTGATAAGAATAACAGGTAAGACTAGACCCGTCGGGGATCTAAGTATTTCTTTACCATCAGAAGTGTGATATTAACTTAACGGATTGGATTGAATCTTGTCACAGGTGTGATATTAACTTGATAAGGATGTGAGCTAGAAGTGTGATGTTAACTTAGCTCCACAGGAATTTCAGCTTCGTTTGGAAAAAAATGAAAAAATCACTGTCATAGGTGTAGTGTTAAACTTGACAGTGGAGGTAATGTTAGAGGTGTAATTTTGAACTTAGCACTAGTTATCTCGATTTCAATACGGAAGTTCGAGGGAAAGTCATTGTAATAGGTATATTATTGAACTTAACAATGAACTAGATGCTAGAGGTGTGATGTTAACCTTAGCATTGCTCGTCTCAGCTTCGATTTGGAAGCCTGAGGAAGATGACTGTCAGAGATTTAATGTTAAACTTGGCAGCAACTTGATCACTGTTAAAGGTGTGATATTAAACTTAATAGTAATTTGTTAGAGGTGTAATGTTAACATGACAATAAGAGTTGATTTACAATATGGGCAATTTTAAGCACTTGCCATTCTATTGAGGAGAATTGACAAGTGAAGTTTGGAATGTCAGAGGTGTAGTGTTAACTTGACAATTTTGAAGACTTGTAACTCCATGTAAGGGAGTTGACAAGTAAAAGTTCATACTCGCTAGGGAATATTGAACTTTTCACTATTAGAGGTGTGATGTTAACATAACAATGATTGAGTTTGTGGACCTACCACTCTATGGGAGAGAATTGGTAGGGAATTTTGGTGAAAAATAGAATAATCTGTCAGAGGTGTAATATTAACGTGACAAATATTGATTTTCTAGGGGCATGAGAAGTTTTGTCGTTAGAGGTGTAATGTTAACATAATAGCGGAGAGATTTTGAGTGGGTATTTAGTAAAATTTTGTCATTAGAGGTTTAATGTTAACTTGGCTGACTCCACTGGGGATCGAGAAAAATAGCTTGTCAGAGGTTTACTGTTAGCATGACAAGTCTGTGCTCATTTCACCAGAGAAATGGACACAGGTATTTTGGTGGTCCTACCATTTTGTAGAGGGAATTGGTAAGGAATTTTGGAGGAGAAATAGAATGAATTGTCAAAGGTGTAATATTAACTTGACAAATCCTATAGGGGAAAATGGTTTGTCAGAGGTTTACCGTTAACGTGACAAGTCTGTGCTTATTTCGCTGGGAAAATAGACACAGGTATTTTTGTGGCCCTACCATTCTGTGGGAGGGAATTGGTAAGGGATTTTGGAGGGGAAGATAGGACCAAGTCCTTTAAGATTTTTAGCAAACCCTCAGCTATCAACGGATTTGGTATGCATTTACTAACTACCGTTTGAGTTGGGCTAGCCATGTTATTTCCCTCAATATGATGAGTTATCAAGGATTTATGTTGGACTTAAAAACCAACATTTTTCTCTATCCTTAGCTGTCAGAGGCGTCAGATGTTCATAGATAAACTAGAGAAGAGTAACAAGGCTAAAACTGAAGTTTCACACTTTGTTTCTTCTTCGATGTTTACATCATGCATCATGATGTAACCAATGTTTGGTCATCTCGACAATGATCGACCATAATGTGATCCATTAAAGAACAAAGCTTTCTTTGGCGCTCTTCCAAGCATCTTGAATATGAAAGTTTTTGATCAGAGGTGTAATATTAACTTGATCATGAGAAGAATCCTGTTAAGGATAGTACTTCTTCAAGAATCTGTCATTGATCGGCATCATGAGCGTATCACCGTCTGGGGTTATAAGGCGGTATGATCCATTCTAGTAGACTGGTTCTACTACAATGGTCCTTCCTATTTGGGTTGGAATTTCCTTTTGATCTTATATGTCATCACCATGGGTCTTCTGACAGCTAAGATAAGGTCACCTTTCTTGAAAGTTTAACTTTCTTGTTGAAGGCTCTAGTAATTTGAGCATGATAGAGTTCGATTTGCTATTGAGTTTGCAGGCATTTATCGTCCAAAGCTTTCAGCTCCTGGAGACGCAGTCGATGTTTCTCCTCATTTGTCATCTTCGTTGTCAAGGCAACGCGTAGAGATGGGATTTAGATTTCTAGTGGGAGTACGGCCTCACACCCTGTATACCAAAGAGAATGGTGTAGCTTTCATCGAGGTTTCCATTGTTGTGCGATAAGCGCATAAGTATTCACCTAACTTATCATCCCAGTCTTGTTGGCTCTTCGAGATGAATTTCTTGAGATGTTTCCCGATGGTCTTTTTGAAAGCCTCTGCAAGGCCATTAGCGGCTAGATAGTATGTTGTTAAAGACACACTCTAGTTCCTAAACTTGTTGCAGAATCTTTGAAAGGCTTGGCTGATGAACTGAGGCTCATTATTATGGGCAATCCGTCGTTTCACGCCAAAGCGGTAGACCATGTGATGTTTAATGAACTTGATCACATCAGATGTCTTTACCTCCCTCAAGGGGATAGCTTCAGCCCATTTGGAGAAGTAATCAGTTATGGCTAAGATAAACCGATATCCTTTGGATGAAGGTGGGCTGATAGGACTAACCACGTCCATTCCCCACATCTCAAATGGCCAGGAAGAAGTTGTAGAATGAAGATGTCCTGGTGCCTGATGAATGAAGTCACCATGGATCTAACAGGCTGGCATTGCTAAGCATAAGCGATGATTTCAGGGATCATCTTTTGCCAATAATATCCCAGTCTTTGGAGTCGATCTCCAAGTTTTAGACCCAGTTGGTAAGCTCCACACATACCGTCATGAGCTTCTGTGAGTGCCTCTTGTGCTTGTTTGTGTGATAGGCAATGGAGAAGGATTCCATCATGTGATCAGCGATACAATATTCGCGTGATCGCATTGTAATAGAATCGCGAGGCCTTCCTTTAATGGTGGCCGCCTCTTTAAGGTCATCAGGCAAAATGTCGTACAATACTTAGTCGATGTATGAAAATCGCGAATCCATGAGCTCTGGCCCTGCTGAAGTCTCTAGAGCTTCTTTGACTTGAAAGTTTCCTGTTAGCTTTTGGTTATCTTCAAGGACGAATCTTAGACAGTACAAGTCATGGTTGTAGACGAGTACTTTCTCTGTCGCTCTGACTGGAAGAGCCAAGGAAGCAGCGAGAGATGCCAGTGCATCTGTATGGGTATTTTGCTGGCAAGGTACATGGTTGATATAGAATTTCTGAACCTCTCTACCATGTGGATAGTTGCGTTGTGATAGGGTACCAAGTCTTCATGTCTGACTTTGTACTCCCCACGAAACTGGTTAATAATGAGCTTTGAATCACTGTATGCTTCGAGATTTTTAACGCCAATCTCATCGGCGATTTGCATCCCGATCAAGAGAGCATTGTATTTCTCTACATTGTTGGAACATTGCTCAATTAATGAGAATACACAAGGGACTACGTAGTTTTGTGGGAACACAAGTACTACCCCACTCCTGCTACAATCTTTCCTCGAGGGTCAGTTCTTGATGCGCCATTGAAGAAGACTTGCCACACCTGTCCTTAATGACGTTGATAAGTCTATAGTTCTGCATTATTATATATCACATTTCACCTACTGATTTATGAGTAAAATGTCGGTCTAAACCGTGTTTTGGCCTCTCTTGCAGATAATCAAGACAAGGAGGGCAAACGGGTAATAAGAGCTTAATTAAACTCATTTTCGGGTAATTAAATCCAGATTTCTTAGAGGTCAAGAAATTCTAGAAGATGCACTGAACCTAGACCCTTGCGTACATCAGACGAATATTTGGGCGAAAATACCAGAATCCGAATATACCAGGAAGGTCCCTCGAAGTCAGGAGAAGTTCCTCGCCAAAAATAGGGACCTAAGTCCCTGGTTTGTCCATAAAAACGTGGCAAATGTCGCGTTTTCACGGCAATTTGGTAGGGCCACATGTCGATCTTTGACGCGTGGCCTCATCTCGTCTTCGAGAAGCCCCATTTGCCTATATCTGCAGAGGCCCACAACGCACGCAAACAGATTGGGATTTAGGCTAGGTTTTCTATCTTTAGTGTAGTGTAGTGTAGGTGTTCTTCTTCTTTCTTTTGCATTTTCATTTCCTTTTTAGATCTTGTAGTAGGGCAAGAGATTCAGAGAGAGATAGAGAGATATTGATGCAATAGATAATGACAATCTATGTAAAGGTGCCTCCTTTCTTCTCCATTGTAATCTTCTCCATCTTCTACATTATGCTTAGCTAATCTTTTCTTCTCATGGCAATCTAAGTACTAACCACTAACCATCTAATCACTTGATAATCCACATGAATCTAGTAGCCTCTACAAGGCCTTGCTCTTATAAGAGCCATTGATGGCTCATGATGATGGATTCTAACATTCTAACATTCTAATATCTAACTCACTAACTTGCTAACTTGCAATGTCTTTTTTATTTCATGCTCACCTCTAACCGGTTTTGATGAATTAATAGTAGCTTGCAACTGTTGTGTGGTATGGATGTGTGGTTTGAATGTAGAAGAACAATCTTATGAGCCATGCTCTGTATCGTCTCTTGAAGCTAAGGATTAGTGATGGCCAAGGATCCATGTGAGGCAACTATCACTAAGAGGTTAGCATGGTTAGTTGATCAATTAGTAGTTAGTAGCCATGATTTTTCTTTTACTTTGTTTTAAAAACCAATTCCAAAATCTTTTATCATTTTTTCTATCGTTGTTTTTACCATCCTCTTAGTTCACCTTTGTTTTCATTTTCTTTACCAGAAGCTACATCTTCTTTTCTTTATTTTTCAAACCACTTCTCTTTTATTTTTCACATCGCTTTCATCGCCTTCTTCACCTATCATTTTGGATTTTCTTTTCTTTTCTCTTTTCTCATTCTTTTACAAAGAAGAACTTGTTAACATTCGACGTGAATAAAAATTGTTAATGCTTCTATTGCCTCCCGTCCCTGTGGATTCGACCCGTTGAGCGAATGCTATAACGGAAGTATCGAGGGATTAGCACATATACATTTTCATTGATTTTATAAAATACACATTTTAAAGTGCTCGTTCTGCTCTGATTAGACGTCTGAATCAAGCAAACTTCAGTGGACTCGTCTGAGAGATCTTCATAAAGTTTGGTCATCCTTGGATCTAGATGCTCAGCCAAGAAGTCTGCCACTGCCTGTCCCTTTACAGCTTTTTATGGTAGGAATTGCATCTCAATTGGGAGAGCAATATGGCCCATTTTGCCAATCGACCGTTCGGTGGCGATGGCCTCCTCATAAGCAATTTTAAAGGATTGACTTTTAATATGATATGTATGGTTTGGCCCACTAAGTAGTGTCACATCTTCTGGACGGAGACTACCAATGCCAAGCATTCTTTTTCGATCGGGTTCAATGAATGGCTTTGATTAGCCTTACGTTTGAAGTATAGACTTTGCTATTTGATGACTTGTCTTTAGTAATTTTTAAACAGTCTACAGGTACCTGCACTGTTAGTACCACACATGCATAAGTATAATATCATCTACACTATTACAAGTATTACAGTACATCGGTCCAATACAAGTCATGACATGTTAACAGAATACAACACACCACACCCGTACAATCACACCGGACTGTTACAAAATACAACGCAATTCCAATTCCAATACAAGCTCAATAATGCGAGGAAAATACTTGCCTAAAACACAAATCTTGAGGAAAACATCGGGGACTCCAAGATGCTATGTGCATATGAACTACCAGGCGAGGAAAACTATGAGTGAGAGGTTAAGAAGGGGCTTGGCCCCTAGGGAGGTGCACTGGCCCTAGGGTGTAGGCCGGCCTCTAGGTTGGCCAAGGAGGTGGTCGGCCTAGGGAGAGAGGAAGGGAGAGTAGGAGAGGGTGATGGGTGCTGGTGCTTGTAGTACTTGGTAGGGATGGTGGAGTTGGATTTTGATGGAGAAAGAGAAAAGAAGTGAAGAAGGTGGTGATGACGGTGATGTTGAAGGTTGAAGTGGTGGTGAAGTGGTGTGTTGTGGGTGATTTTGGAGATTTTATTAAAATAATTTAGAAAATTTCTAAAAAATCATGAAAATTATAAAATATTAGAAAACAGTGTTTGAAACTAAAATCGGTCAAATCAGACTACCAGAAAGATTAAATCGATCAGTACACTAGGATCAGGTCCCCGTTTCAGACTAGGTTAACTCCAAGTCAAAGATCCGGATCCAAAACCAAGCAACAACATAAATAATCATAATGAAAACAAATACTAAAAGATAGATCCAAAAAATATGATCGAAAAATCAGAACACATATTTAAGTACGTATTCCAAACGGGGTGTTACAAAGATCCTATATGTCATGTTGTGAAAGCTTTCAAGTCAAAGTAAATCATCGCTATATATCCAAGATAAAGTAAGTATCAAAGAAGTAAGTAAGTTTAATGAGTATTTTTAGTATCTTTTAACTTTTAAATTTTCTTTCTTTTAATTTATTAGTTTAAAAACATCTTAAAAACCATCACCTTCTTCTCTTCATTTCTTTTGGCTTTTCCTTTCCTAACTTAACTTAGTATCTCTTATCTTTTCTTTCTTAAAAACTAAGAAAAACTTCTTAACTGATTTTTAGTAAACTTTAAAAAAAAATACCAAAATGTTTTTATCGCTTTCTTTCCTTGTGAATCACGACCCGCATAGCTACTTGCTATAGCGGTAGTATTGAGAAACCTAGCACAATTTCATCATCAATTCAAAACATTATTTTTCTGTACAGGTTTCGCATCGATCAAATTTTGGCGCCATTTCCAGGGAAGGACAATATTCTTTTTATTTTAACTAAATGGTTCATTTTTTCTTCTCTGTTTTTATGTGCAGGGGCTTTTCTGAAGAAATTATTTGCTGCAGAATACATAAAAGTGGCTCTGGAACTCTTCTCTAGAAAGTAGAGCCCAGAAATCCTCAGTCTTGCCGTGTAAATATTGCAAGTTGAGTGAGCTACTCACCCTACTTTTTTGCAGGGTGATTGAATTGCAAAGTATAGGCTTCTACAGTATTTAATTTTCTTGTTGAACTTACAATGCACATTTTTTAACCTAAATAGTAACTTGGTGATTGTTAATTTTAAAAATGGTTTTAAACATTACATTATAGGGCATTTGTCTAATTCTATTTACTTTTAGGTTACTGTTAAAGAGTGTTGGAGCCAAGGTACATTTGCATCGCATGTAGCTTAGGAAACCACTTGTATGTTAAATTGCTTGACTGTTATTTTTAGTTATATCGTGCATAGGCACACTAAAAGAATTAAGGGCTTAACCTATAAACAAGTGGGGGAGTCATTTACCCTTCCTTAACCCAAAAATCATCTCCTCACTCACTAACCCAGCTTAACTAAAGCCCAGTAGATGTTGGCCCTAAGGACATCTCAGGCTCAATAGAAGATTGCTTCGAGAGGAAGTTGTTGAGTGTGACTTTGATCAAATCGGTGTCTAAGGTTGGGGATTAAGAGTTAAAATTCTCAAAAACCAGTAATTTGACATAATTAAAGCTCGTTGCTCTGTATAGGTACCTCCCACTACGTTTTACCCCTACCTGATCAATTAACCTGTGGTCAGACTATTGAAATATACCTCTCCTGGATAGTCAACCAGTTAGGAGTCGTTTAGATCTAAGGTTTACCCTAACATAGGCTAGATTTCTCTTTCTTTTTGTTTGTTTTGGTTTGTCTTTTGTGTTAAATAGATTGTCACCATAATTTTTTTCATAATAGTATGAATCCATATTTTATCCCGACATCTTTTGACTCGGATATCACCAACCTAGTATTGCATAACTTTAAGCAACCAAATATGCCGGATTGGTTTTATCCGACTTAACATATGCCCCAATCCCAGAATTATAATCAAGATTGGAATAATCATCATTACTCTCTATCGAGTCAGTGAGGATACAACTGCCCCCAGTTATATTGCCAACCACCATTCCAACATTCAGCTTCATATACTCCTCATATGGTTAACCAATAGAAGAAAATTTTAAGTTATAAAAGAGTATAGAACCACTGCGTGAGTCCGAATGATAATGCCAAAACATGATGGACACATAATTCTCACAAAACTTTCAAATTCAAGATCCTTACTCTATTTTTCAAGTCCCACCTCAACAAGAAGAGTCGATTGACTTGAAAATAGTTTAGAAGCATTGATTAAGATTCAAAATGATTTCAACCAATCCATTAATAGGGTAAAGTTAGATCAATTATGTAACCCAATGATTGATAGGAATGAAGAAACTCAACATAACACATTTTCGACCATTCCTGATTTTTCTAGCCAA